>PVIU01002017.1:162498-186778 GCA_004026605.1 Ondatra zibethicus
AGTGAAGAACAATTTAATACTGACAAACAATGCAGGGGTTTCTTGTGGTAATACAAGAGTGGCCATCCACATAGAGGGGCTTCTAATAGGGCACCATATGTAGTTTTAAGCCCTATCTTGAGGTCAATAGCATCATCTATTTACAGTGGAGGTTGGGGACTCCAGGGAGCTGAACAACTCCCCAGAGAACACTCAGTAGTTAGAAAGTAGCTTGCGGGGACTTCAACTCTCGGCAAACCTGAAGATAGAAAGCATTTGGTCAAGGTTCAGATACGTTCTTTCCCAAGACTTAGTATTCAGGAGAATGTGTCAGTCAAGCTAAGACTAAAGCAGTTTGGGGAAAGACTTCAGGATATTCAATCCCCTTACCTACTCAGGGCTTGAGAAGCCTGTGGATGTAGATCACCTTTTCTCCTGCCCTGGGAGGAGACACTACATCCTGGGATTCAGGTCTAGCTGGCCTCCCTCTCACAAACCCTCTTGCTATACCTTATGCAGGATTGTTCAGAACACCCAGAGAGCCAGGGAACCCTGTTCTCCTTTAGTCTCTCACTCTCTGCTCCATGGATATAGCATGGAGGAACTGCCAAGGGAAGTGGGGTACAGACTGAGGCTTGATGATGGGAGCGGAGGTGAAGGGACTATGTCCATTGCCTATGAAGAAGAAGCAGTCCTGAAAGCGCTGGGACACAGCTCCAGTTAGCACTACAGCTTTCATGTCCATGGGGAGTAGACACGGGGTCCGTGAAGGGTTAAGCTTGTGTTTTCTATTGCTGGCATGTCTCCCAGGCTAAGCGAAGACTGTTTCATCGCATATGGATATGAAAGACAAACTGTGCAGACTGAAAACATCTGTACCTCGAGTGAATGGGCCACATGGCCACAGTGCCAAGCTGAGGCTTAGCTCCATGTGTGCCCTTTTGTTTGACTTTGGAAGAGCAGCACAAACAAATACAGTAGGTTCTGCTTAAACAAAAGATGTTGATCAATAGAGGTTTGTATAGCTTACGACCTTCAACCATAAACAGAAATTTGAGGTAAAAATCCACAAATCCCAGATCAATTACCAGATTATTTACCCTTTTGCACTGCTAATGTCCCGATGTGCCTTGCATACTAAATAGCAATGGAGGAAGAGGATTTATGTCAAAGGGGGAAGGAGGCTGTGTGGATTTATTAGTTGTGGCAATCAAAGCGTGTGCCATACTTTTCCATATAAACATGACTGTGGCGGTTGTGTAAATCAGCTAAGACAAATTTTAAATTCCAGAACTTTTCAGTTGATGTTACCAGTAGCTTTAAGAACCCAATTTTATTTTTTTAAGAAGCTTTAGCCATCTGCACAAAACTCTTTTTGCATTGTGGTTTGCTGTCAATGAAAGTACATATGTTTTGTGGGGCTCTTATAAGGGGTACTGGGAGACAGACCCTCCATCCCTGCCTGTGGTCCTTGCTAGCTGTGAGTGCTTGGGAAAAAAACTAAACCAAACCAAACAAAAACCAAAACCAAAACAAAACAAAAAAACAACCCTGCCCTCAGTGTCTCTAGATTCTTCTCACTGGTCTAACATAGAAGGGTTTACATAGGAACTTTGAAGGTGTGACACTCTGTAAAATCGTTTGTAACATTTAGCCTCTTACATACAAAAAAAAAGTTTCCCTTCTGAAGTTGCAAGAAACATGCAATAATGTGTAATTTCTAAATGCACAGCTTAGAGGCCTGGAGAGATGGCTCAGTGATTATGAGTACTGACTGTTCTCCCAGAGGACTTATGTTCGATTTCCAGTACCCACATGGTGGTTCAAAACCCTCTGTAACTTTAGGGCCAGGGAATCTGATGCTCTCTTTGAGCCATCACTGGCACCAAGCATGCATGTAGTGCATAGAAATACATGCAGGCAAAACATCCATATGCATAGACTAAATAAATGCATAGCTCATGATGGGCATAAAGGAAGCAGCCCTTGACAGGCATCAGCTACTGCAGTTCTATGTGTTTAGTCCTTTATGTCCTTAATTTCAACATTTCCAGGATAGCCTGGAATGAACTCAGTGGGTCAAAGGGCGTTCTGTGCACCAAGGGACTGAGGAGTCTTAGGGGGAGGATTGTACAGTCAACCAGAAAGAGAAAGAAACACTATCCCAAGCAAGCTAGTCTTTAGATCAAGGAAAGCCGGTGGGAACCTAAGGACCACCTCATGTCCCTACCATTTACCATACACTGGTTTCAGCAAACCCATTCCCACCCCATCTCGTACTTGAAGACATGAAGACATGTTCATCTCGTCCACCTCTGGTTTCCAGCCTTCAGTCTTGTGAAGTGTCGAAGCTCCCATCTTTTGGATGGGTCCTGTGAGCTCCCTGGGCTCACCTTTGTCATCTTGCTATTGCCTCCGGAATCAACCATAATGAAAACCCTGAGACTTCTCCCATTTTGCTTCTTGCTCTTGCTCCCACCCTTAGTCATGGGGATGAAAGAAAAAGGATCTGTTCCCAGCAGTGTTGAGAACTTGACATATACAGACTCATAAAGTCCCTAGCAACACCACTTCTCCACATTTTACAAACAGAGGAATGGGGGCAAGATGATGACTCATGTACCACAAAGTGGCAGATGAGGCTCTGAGCAAGACTGCCTGACCTGTGATGATTGGGTCAGACGGTCTCAAAAATCAAGAGCTCCAGCTTCTCCGAGGTGGTTTATAAAAGTCAGGGTCCCAAGCCAAGAAGTGGTGGTGCACACCTCTAATCCCAGCACTCAGGAGGGAGGCAGAGGCAAGTGCATCTCTGTGAGTTCATAGCCAGCCTCGTCTATAGAGAGAATTCCAGGATAGCAAGGGCTACACAGAGAAACAATGTCTGGAAAAACCAAATCCAATCAAATCCAAACAGAAAGTCAGGGTGAGGGATCCTGGTCTACAATGTTGAGTTGTCTAGGTATGGGATGGGGCTTGAGAAAGTCTTCCAAAAAAATGGCTGTTGACTATGGAATATAGCTCACAGGTTCCTGTGCTTGAACGCTTGGTTCCCAGCTTGTGGTGATGTTATGGGAGGCTGCAGCACTTTTGAGGAGATGGGACCTGGCTGGTGGAAGTGGGTGGCCGGAAGGTGGCCTTGAGGATCATAGCTCAGCCCCACTTCCACAACATGTTTCCTGGTCAGTGCCTCAAGCTCACGCCACTACAGGCCTCCAAGGTACATCAGCTTCCATGACTTCCCCAACAAGATGGATGGCGTGCCTGAACCATGAGCCATATACACCTCTTTTATTTTGTTTCAAGTTGTTTCTGTCTGCTATTAACACAGTGGTGTTGATGCCGAAGCTGTTGTTAGGGAAGGTCCTTGTGAGAAGCACTAGGTCTTTGTTTAATGGGAGACAAGCTAAAGGGTGCATGTGTGCGAGTGTATGTGCGTGTGTGCGTGTGCGCGCGCGAGTGTATGTGCGTGTGTGTGTGTGTGTGTGTGTGTGTGTGTGTGTGTGTGTGTGTGTGTGTGTGAGTAGCTAGAAGTCATTTTCTCATTAACAAAATCTTGGGATAGGGAATGGATGGAAGCTATAGGATGTAGAAAATTTTCCCAAATTAGCCAAGGCATCCAATTACAGCAGAAGTTAGCTGTTCCTTTAAAAGAAATGTGGTTTCTTGTTTCTTAATTATTCCGCATATTATAAAATGTGGAAAGTTATGGGGGGAGAGGATTAGAGACTCGCATTCCTCAGTAATGAACTGCGTAAGTGGGAAAAGCCAAAATTAGAGAATTTTTTTCCAAACTTCTACTCAATAAATATCCTGTCTCCAAAGTATCACAGATTCCAAATTAGCAATGTGTGGGTTCATGAAATCCATTCATTTCTTCACTCATGTGTCCCACAGACATCCACCGAAGCTTCTGTTCTGTGCCAGGCATCTGTAGGCTGCCTGGCCAGGGAGGGAGATGGGGAGTAGGTTTCAGTGGAATGTTGATTTAAGGGAAATGAGATAGAAGGTGCAACCTCAAGGAGCTTGTGGGGCAGTGGGAAGTAGGGTCATGGAGTAGATATGTATGCTGTGTAAATGGGTGGAAGGCTGAGCCAAGGGTTCTAGACAAAGAGAATGTCATGTACTGGTAGTTCCTTTCATGAGGGAAGTGAAAAAGACCACTCATACATTTCAACCCTGTCCCTTGCTCTGCTTTTGGACCTGACTGGAAAAGGTATAGGGCTTATTACAAAGCTCAGTCCATGAAGTGTTTGCCATGCAAAAAATGAGGGCCAGACTCCAGTCTGCTTATCTGATCATGGCCTTGAACATTTGTCACCTCAATGTGGAGGGTGCAAAAATAAGCAGCACCTTAAGGTTCATGGGAAGCCATCTTAGCCTAGCAAGAGACCTTGTCTCAAAAAGGAAGAAGCAAGGGGAGAGAGAGAGGGGACAGCACTTCTGAGAAACAATTCTTGAGGCTGTCCTCTGGCTTCTGCATGCGTGTACACACAAGTACACATGTATTCCCCACTCGTATAGAAACTGGCACACACTTGCACAGCACATATATGCATATATATACATACACATATATGTACACAGTTTGAAAAAATAAATGGAAATAAAGAAAGAAAGAATGAAGCCAAGGAAGGAATGATAAAAGGAAAGAAAGAAGGAAGAAGAAAGGAAGGAAGGAAGCAAGGAAGCAAGGAAGGAAAGAGGGAAGGAAGGGCGGGTGCAGTGGCTAAGGATGGGGTTTCTGGTACCACAGGCCGTCATTCATTATCCTGCTTCTGACTTGGCCACATCAGTCTGTATGCATTTAGGATTATACAGTGGAAATATACCTACTTAAGCAATGGGACATGCATGATTTTGCCTGACATAGGCATTGATAAGGAAGGCAGATTCCAGGGCCAGTTGTGTGTTTCACGAAATCAGTGAAGATACACACTTGTTCCATGTTTCTGTTCTTCTGTTGACAGTTTTGGTATGAATTAATCTTAAAATGTAAGATTGGGGACCACCAGTTGTCACCCCCTGTTGTCAGCTAGTCCTCCCCTTCCATCTTTATGATCCTCCAAGTCAGGTGATCTGGCCCTGGACCAGTTAGTTACAAAGGAAGGGAAATGCTATGCTCCTTTTTCCTCTCTCTCTGTCTCTCTCTCTCTGTCTCTCTCTCTGCTGTTGTTTATGAGAGCATGAACACATGTGTGTAGGTTCATGTGTGGGCCGTAGGACAACTTTGGGCATTTCTCCTCAGGTGACATCTGCCTTTCTCTTGAGACAGAGTTTATCACTGTCCTGGAGCTCAGCAACTTAGAGCAGGCTAGCTGGCCTCCTAGCAAGCCCAAGGGATCTTCCTGTATCTCTCCACAAGTGTGTGCTGCTAAGCCTGACGTTTTAACATTGGTTTGAGGCTAGCCCGCAGAACCTCAAGTCTTAGTACTGACAAAACAAGGATATTACCAATTCAGCTATTTCCCCAGGCCTCTGACTGTCTTAAACAGATAAGACCAACCCCTGGGGTTGGGGATTGAATGAAGACAATACAGCATAATCATTAGCAACCTGAGCTGGGGATTCTGGTCACATTGGTGTCACGTGGGATTTCTCTGGTCCTCAGTTTTCTTAGCTATATAAGGTAATAATATGCCCATCCCTTGGGATTGTTATGAGGATTAAATGAACTAGTTAATACTGTGCCATATCCTAAGCAAAAGTGTTGATTCTTCCATCGTGTGTATCAAAAGCTCAGGGACTGTTAGAAAACACAAATGGGTTACATGTCAGACAGGCGAAGAGTAATGTCCAGTTCACTATCTCTCAGCCCAGCTGTCTCCATCTCAACATTTTGAGTCAAAACAACCTGGTTGGGTGGGTAAGTTTGTAAAACCACCACGTCTCTGAGATAGCTCTTGGCATTTGTAGCACCTGGAAATTGTAGCTCTGGGTCTTGGGCTCAGTAATACCACCTCTCACCCGAGCCCCACCTAAAGCCCATCATTAAATTTCTTCTGAACTCGGGTGGAGATATCAGTTCCAGGAGACACTACCTCATAGCAGGAGGGCTTGTACCCACTGGTTCTCCTGTCTCCCAAGGTGTACCACCATGGAAAAGCAATCCTCCGGGCAGACTGGTTTGATTCCAGAATCAATGAGAAGGCAGACCGAGCTAATCACATATTACCATGCCAAGCACTGAGGATAGGAACCCCTTTTCTCGGGAACTGAAGAGGTAAAAGTGAGGTTGACTGGGAGTCGAAAAACCAGCTGCAATCAATGTAAAACAAAAGTAGCAGCAGCTGCTCAGAGGAGTTCCCACGGTGGCTGTTTGTAGATGTTCAGTTCAGTTTCTTGTCCGGGCCAACCCTAAAGCCAGGAGGGCTGTATACTGCCCATCCCAATAGATTGGAGATGATTTCCTCAATACCTTTAGGAGTCAGGCAGTTTTTCATTACTGTGACAAAGCATCAGAGATTATCAATTTAAAAAGAAGAAAGCTTTATTTTAACTAACAGTTTTAGACTCCATCCACGGCTCTCGAGTTTTATCGCTTGGAGGTTCTGTGGTAGCAGGGTACATCAAAGTAATATATTGTGACAAAGGAGGACCTTTGGGGGGCCAGGAAGCAAAGAGAGAGTGGAAGAGGAGAAAGGTAGGATTCAAATATTGCCTTTAGGGGCACACCTTCAATGGCATGACTCCCGCCCATCCATTGGGCCTCACTTACTAAAGTCTCCTGCTTCTTTATTGTTATGTAGGATGGAGATGAAACCTCTTAACACAGGCATTTCAGACTACAATCCCTTTATTAATACACACAAAGTGTGCCTGGACCTCTGGACTTTTCTAATAGGATACTATTTATCATCTACTGGGAAGTACAGAAAATGTGGCCCTTGCTGCTCTGATCTCCCCACATCACCGCTCTCACCATTCCACTTCCTCCCCCTCCCCCTAGAGCTTCTTCATTGCTATAGATGACATCAACAAGTTGTATCTCTCAGACCCAGTGATTTGAGTTCTGGGCAACACTAAGGATCCTGAGGACTTGCTGTAGACAGGGCAGTGCAAGTTCTATACCCTGTATACTCTACCAGTTGCAAGTCAGAGAAGTTCATTGCCGGGCTCTTCGCTGGCCTGGTGCTCTCAAAAGGTTGGAATTAATTAGCGAGCTGTCTGAACTATGCGGCCATGCAGACTCTACTTCTTATTTGGCACGGCTCGGAGGGCCATTCTCAAGTCACCTGGGCACCTATTCAAGTGAGACTTGGGTGGCCAACAGCTCCTGACCAGTTTCCAGCTGTATGAACACAGGGATGGAGGGAGAGTCCACACTTAGACATTTGTAGAGGAATTTACCATAGTATTTTAAGTTTGCTAATCCAGTCCTTCCTAAGTGGGGTCTGCTTTTGTCTCTGGCTTGCTAGCAATTTATTTTAGTTGTGTTTTATCAAATCATGAGCAGGGCATTCTTGTGGAGTCTGAGGAACAATGATTAACCCTATGATTTGGCTGAGAACCCAGAGAGGCTCTGCCTTGACACCTCTGGACTCCACGTCTGTTGTTGGATTACAAGGATAGGGACAGATGGGCCTGCAGCAGAAACGATAACACAGTCTTGTTTAAAGGCTTTTAACCCCAGAACATCATGAACTATCTACTTCATTTCATAATATAACCACCCATATTAATATAAAAAAGCAGCTTGCTGGGTTTCTCTTTTGTTTTCCTTCAAGCCAGCAAATGAAAACGTTTAACGACAAGACAATGCCCAGATTATGGTTATCTCTCTGCTTGCTCGCTTTCCCCATGGCTCTGTCTGTCCTCTGAAATACTATCGTCCACCCCTGGGAAATCACAGCGTTCATCATTTTGGAAATAGCTTTGTAGCAGACATCCAAGAACGTTAGAATTTCAATTTTATATTTAAAAGCAATTTGTGGTCCTAATAATATTCTAGGCAGTGTCATCTTAGTATGTATGAGCACATCCTTCTAGAGTTCACTACATGCTACAGAATGTCACAGGCTCTTCATCTCAATAAATTCATACAGTCTGTACAGTAATCCTTTGAGGTAGGCACTGTAAATATGTTCTCAAGTGGATGCATGCAATATCAACGCACTGAGATGCCGAGTCACTTGTCTGGGGTCACACAGCTAGGAATAGCCAGCAGAGCTCAAATTCCCTCATGTACACGTGACCTGTTTTGTCTTCATATTCTGTCCTGCGCCTTCCCACAGCCTCCAAAATGGGGCAATCTCAGGCTGTGTCGACCCAATAAGCTTCCAACTGCATGAGGAGAATGCATTTGCCCCAAGACCAAAGAATTATAGGGAAGCTAAAGTTAGACACAGTTTTACTTGGGACTCTGTTCAGATTAAATTGATTGGGTTATGAAAATGGTAAACAGATGAGGTTTTAAGCTAGGTCCCCTGCTTCCCAAGTGACAGTTTCAAGTTGGGTCCATGCAGAGAAGAGCTGCCTTTGAGGCTGTCCGGTTCAAGGCACCCTGGCCAGAGCAATTTGCTGGAAATTTGGGGGCAATTTTAAAACCACAAGGACGCCCCTTCAATTCCACTAAATCTTGGGCCATGCCTGATTTGGTCATGGCTGTGAAGAGTCAGCCTTTGCGAATTAGCCACAGCCAACCCACATCAGCATTTGATTGGGTGTTTCAAGCATCCCATTTGGTTTTGAAATTAGTTGGAGAGGATGCTATTTAAGGGGCAAGTGGGAAAAAAAAACACATAGTCTGTCTTGTGCTTATGGAAAACAAATTGCTGTGTTCTGATTAACTGCACGTGATGCTGAGCTATCTCTCTGAAAATGACCTCCGTTTGCAGCCTGATTTTGATTTTCAGACTGTGGGATTAAATTCCACTTCATTTGGTTTTATGATCCTCCCGCTGTTTGTCCATTCATTCAGGAAACATTTAGGGAGCACCAAGGATACCCACCCAGTGCTAGTGTTTGTGTGGTGGGAGAAGAGAATGGCTCACAATGGATAAACCTGTGGTGGTCTCTGACCCTGTGCAGTTCAAGGTTTTGGTCTGGAGTTCTAATGCAAACATACAGTGGTGATGTAGCACGCCTTAGCTTCTTTTCTCTGGCTGGGATAAAATACCCTGACCAAAGCAGCTTGAAGTTTATTCCCTTTCACAGTTCAGAGGTGCTGCTCATTGTGGGGGGACGTCAAGCCTGCAGGAGTTTGAAGCCACTCGCCCTGTCAAATCCACTATCGGAAGGCAGAGGACAAGGTATGCAGTGGCTGCTCAGGACCCCAGCCCAGGGAATCATCCTACCCATGATTAGGATGGTCTTCCCACATCAGTCAAAAAATCAACACGAGCGTGTTCAGAGGCCTGTCTCCCAGGTGATCCTGGATTCTATCAAATCGACAACACTAATATCTACACATGAAAAACCGTAGGCCCACCCCCGGCAGAGTCTAGACCCACACATTTCCTAATTTGTTTCTTAGGTTATAACAAATATTGGTTTATCCTCTCTGTGAGTCAGTAATTGAGCCATTTTGATCATTTACCTACAACTAGAGCTGAAATAATCAATCAGATGTCAATCAAGCTAACTTCAGGAGGATGCAAGAACCTGGGAGCAGGTACTTCCTCGTTGCTCTCAAATTAGGAAAAATTCCAACAAGCGAGCACCAGAAAGCATCTCCCCAACACATACACCTTCATCCAGAAAGATCGCCTCTCCCTATGCCCCAGGCTTCCCAAACACTCCCATACCCACAGCTGAAATGCTTTATGGCAAAATCTCAGACAGGCATTAGCTTCTGCGGAGCAGTTAAGTAACCTTGCCTAGGCCCCCAGCCAGTTAATGGTCCACAGCAGCCCCTAAACCAGAGCTTAACATTCCAAACGCTGCATCCTCTCCAGATCATTGTGTTGTACAGATTACTTATTGAACACCATCAGGTTCACTGTATGTCAAGATCTCAGTACTTGCTGGGTTGTCCGGGTCTGTATATGAGTGGCCTTTCAATACGCAAGAAGAAAAATGTCACGATATAATAATATTTACAATGGACCCAGTTAAGACACAGAAACTTCCAGGGGCAGCTCTCTCCACGGGCTGCTCCTTTTGGCTTTCCAGGCTGCACAACCTTGAGATTAATTTCCAGTCTTTATCACCACGTGACTCTGGAATCATCTTCAACTTGGCTATTTTTTTTTCTTCTTTCTTCAGACAGGGTCACACATAGTCAAAGCTAGCCTCCAACCTGCCCTGTAGTTAAGGATGACCTTGAACTCGTTATCCTCCTCCATCCAGCTCCTGAGTGCTGTGTTTATAAGCGTACATCACCATGCTTGCTTTTAGAAGCTGCTGAGATGGAACCAGGACTCTCCTACATGCCAGGCAAGCACTCTATCACCCAAAGACACATCCCTAGCCTCTGGGATGGTTCTTTGAAGAAAATAAATAAACAAATAAAAAATTTAAAAAGTAAACTTTTTTACTCTTATTTCCACTTTGACTTAAACGGGAAACTCAACTCAGCTGTTTGAAAGTCAAAGTGGCCTTTGTGTTGGGAAATTAAGTTTTTATAACACCCGGGGGTAGTTATTACTCATGGGATCCTTTTAGGAATTTAAATGCGATCAATTAATTGATGGTAAAAATTATATTATGTAAATGCAAATTCAGAATTGAACTTGGTACTCACAACCACCTGGAAAAAAAAAAAGAATTAAAAAGGCCAGGTTAGGCCTGAGGAAATTGGAAGCTTTAGCCCCTGCTATTAAAAAAAATAACAATAATACAAGAAAAGTGAGTTTGCAGCAAACTGAGTAATGAGGCCAGAGTTTTCTTCTTCCCTTTTTTTGATAATATTATCAATATCTATCATCACTGTCTCACTACACTGCGGAGACAGTGCCAACGGAAAGGGCCCCCGGCAGCTTTTGTGGAGCCCTTTTTGTTAGGAGCCTCCTTTCACAATTCTTATCAGGTTTATAAAGCTCATAAACACTGGAACCCCAACCAGCTTAGGAAGAAGGAGAGACAACTGGGGGCAGGGGAGGGTCAGCGGCGGGAGGGTGATGGCACGAAATTGAAGGGGGCGACACAAAGGAATCTGGAGCCACTGATTTTACAACTGATGCAGCCACTAATACATTATAAGATTTGAAAATATGAACACACACAAAAAAATACCCTGCTAGTGTCTGCCCTTGTTTTCCCTCCATTGTTCTTTTAGTACAAAGACAAGCCCTTCAGCGTGGCTTGCTTTCAGTCAAGTGTCCCCATGGTAGCAAACCTCTTTGCTGGGCTTATTTCAAGTCCTTGTCCTTGCTTTCAGGTTCGGCTTTATTGTACCTCTGAGGAAATTTCTGGGATGTTTACAAGCCATTTTCCCCATTGTTCCTGTTTGTTGTTGTTTTATTTTTAGTGTTTTTAAAGTTTTGATAATTTCATACTTGTGTACTGTAATCCTCCTAGTCACCCCTGTTGTTCTCCCTCTCTCCCTCTACTCTTCCCCCCACCCCGCCTCCATCCCTTTCTTTCTCTCTCCCCCATCTCCTTACCACTCCTGTGGCTCTACTTCCTTACAGTTCGCCATCCCCACTTTGATATTTCCTTGTGATGCTGGTCCTGCTCTGTCTCATTTTGTTGACCAGGATAAGGCAGGAGAGTGCTGAGTAGTTGTGTTCATGTTGACGTAAATTCCATGAGAATTATTTTCACCAGGGAATTCATCAGATAATCCTACTCCTAAGACATTCATCTGAAGCTTGTTGTACCTCCAAACTCTCAATGTCAAAAGTTGCAAAACTTTCTCCAAGACTCTTTTAAAAATCTCACAGGGTATGCGGAATGACAATCCCTAGTTCTGTATAACAAACACACGGTCTCTTAATGCCCTCAAGGGCTCCTAATCATCCTTGGAGAAGCAGTTTCATAGCCTATGTAATGCAGGATATTAACATACTACCAGGTACAGGCTGTGATTCTGGTTTGGCGATGTAACTTCTTGGTGCCCCAGCTCGCCCATATGTAAGCTGGGAATGCTACCAATATTTAGGCCTTGAGTTATTAGAAACATAGCTTCACTGAATGCATGGAATAACAGCTGCATTAAAAAAATAGGAAGTTTACACACACAAATACTCTCAGATACACGTACAAATATATATACACATAAGTGTATAAGCCATATGTACGAAGAGAATTCACTTCAGGAATCAGTCAGGTGAGCAAAAGACTTGTCAGGTGCCCTTTAGTTTCTGGAGTCCTTATAAAGAGGAAATAATACAGAAGAGAGGGGCTTGGAAGATGACTCAGCTCTTAAAACACGTGCTGTACAAACTTAAAGACAGGAGTTCAGATTCCCCAGAACCCACATAAATGTCAGGCAGCCACAGTAGCCTGTCTGTAATTGCAGCCTTGGAAGGTGGAGATGGGGTCTCTCTGGAGCAAGCTTCTAGTGGGACTAGCATATCAGCATGCTTTGGGGTTGATTGTGAAACCCTACCAAAAAGAATGAGGTAGAAAAGCCATCAAGGAAGATACCCAACTTCTGCCTTGGGCCCACATACTCAAGCCCACTCACATGTGACTTCCCACACGAATACACGAGAAAAGAGGAAGAGATAAAAAACAATGAAAGAAGAAAGAAAGAAAAAAAGAAAGAAAGAAAGGGAAGGAAGGAAGTGAAGGAGAGAAAGAAAGAGAGAGGGCAGAGGGTGGGAGGTAGGTAGTGAGGGAAGGAGGGAGGAAGAGAGGAAAGAAGGAAGGAAAAGAAAGAAAGAAAGAAGGAAAGCAAGCAAGCAAGCAAGCAAGAAAGAATACAAAATGCAGGGGAATGACATCTCAGTGGACAAAGGCACCCATTTGAGTCAGACCCCTGGGTCAAAAGCAAAAGATCTCCAGAGAAATCCAGGGTTGAAAACATGAAGATCCCCTCCTTGCTTCGACTATCAGACAAAGAAAACAATCACCCCCACTTCATCCAGCGTAAATATTCAGTTTACAAATGGCTGCTGCTTAGAGTCATGTGCTGTGGAAGCTTCGTGTTTATTTAAGAACTTGGTCTGAGGGTCTGTCTTCCAGACGTGTGGTTCACCACAATAGACAGCTGTTGATATTCGAAGCCCACGAGCATTCTAATATGTTTTAAAGTTGCAACACTTTTAAAAACCAGATGTTCTACATAAATTGCACACAAAGGGAGCAAAAGAGAAAATGGGAGAAAGAAAGGGGGAAGGAGAGAAGACAGGCGAATCTGTCACTTAGCATAACCCTGGAGTTCTTCAAGCTCAGAGAATGCAAGACAAATTGAAATGAGTTCTACCAGAGCTTGTTCAGGATTTTTTTCTTCTACAGTAAAGACGAAACGGAAATCATTTTAACAGAAAGGAGAGGCAGCTCCATTACAAGGATGATCTAGGAAGCTTCAGCCAGCCAGGGTCCAAAGCAGGGGCAGCTGTGGCTCTGAGGTTCTTGGTCCTGGCTGTTCTAGAACACACAGGTATGCAGGGATGTTGTGACTTCTCAGTGCTTTTAAGGCACTCTATGGGTTACACTATCCTTTAGGTTGTAAGCCTAGTCCTTAATGGTTCAACTGTCTCTCCACCCCACGGGAGTAAAAGCTCCCACGTCCCTTCTAAGCATTCCTTTTTGAGGGGAGGGGGCTTGTGTGATGTCGTAGGTAAATGTCTGTGTACTGTGGTCACACGGCTCAGAATGACTGCTTGGTGTTGGCTCTCTGTGTTCGAATCCCAACGTCTTTCTCCAGTGCCAGTATGCACATTGGGTGAGTTTCTGCCTATATTTAAATCCCAAATCTATCACCCAGTGTGCACCGCAAAGGAGGGAATTACTACTTAGAATCAGATCCCAAATCCATCACCCAGTGTGAACTATGGATGAGTTACCATGACTTAGCAACACCATGGCTGAGTTTTTACATGGATTTAAACCTTCACTCTACCAATTAGTGGGCACCATGGATAAAATACTTGATTTAGGTTTCCATGGTCCCTGTGGTAGTCTGAATATCACTAGCCCCTATAAACTCATAAAGAGGGGCACTATTAGTAAGTGTGGCTTTGTTGGAGTAGGTACGGCCTTGTTGGAGGAAGTACGTCACTCTGGGGGCAGGCTTTGAGTTCCTTTTGCTTAAGTTTTGCTCAGTGTCACAGTCCTTCCTGTTGCCTTCTGATCAATATGTACCCAGCACCACATCTGCCTGTATGCTGCCATGCGCCTGCCGTGCTTCCCACCATGATGATAATGGATTGAATCTCCGAACTGTAAGCCAGCCACCTCAATTAAATGTTTTCCTTCTAAGAACTGCTGTGGTCATGGAGTCTCTTCACAGCAATAGAAATGCTAAGACAGCCCCTTTATAAAATGGGGACCTCAGTAATGCCTAGCTAATAAAGGGAGCTAAAGCATCTACCAATGTGCTTGAAGCACAACAGCCCATCCCTTTTAGACGTTTTCTATTTCTCTCTCCAACCCCCTTGCAAACTCCTTACGACTAAGTTGCTTTGGAAGAAGTCTTGGCTATGCTGCCTTCTCCCCTGTGATAATTGGATAATTTGGGGTTTCCTAGAGTCAGTCCTGGAAATCACTAGTCCACACAATTGGAAATGACTGGTTTGGAGAGACATAGAACAGAGGCATGCTCGAAGGCAATGGCAGCAAAGTTGGGCAGACCTGGGCCTACGCCCAGGCTCCGCACCTTGCCAGCTGTGTGGCCTCTTCACTGACCTTCAGCCTTCGGGCATAGGCTTCCTCAGGACCAACTCTTCTTGGGGGAGCATGAGATTCAAAGGAACCAAGCTGAGTGTCCAACACGATAAGAACATCATTAATGTGATTCTATTTCTTCCATTTTCTTTATCTAAAGACCTCTGCCACTTCCCAGCACTTACCAATGCTAGATGAGCCCTTACCTAGATACTCCCTCTGTTAAAAATCCCATGAACTAATTACTCAGTGCTATTAAAAAACACAAGGAAAAGTAAGAGTGATCAAGTCAAAACATCCAAGTCAGATCTTCAGTTATACCCCACAAAGCTCCCACTTACCTCTTAAGTGCTGTCCCCTTCATTCCATCTCATCCAGTCCCTGACCCAGCCACACTGGAAACCAGCCACTTCCAGCTCCATATCATTCTCTCCTGTGCCATATTTTGGCCCCATGCCCTCTTCACTATCTGATGCACATGATCTGTTTCAGACTGTATGCTATTTATTTGAGCTCTGCTAATACCCAATAGGAACACACACCATCCCAACCCAGAGTCCCTTGTTGTATCTTTCCCTTTTTGTCCTGCTTATTTGCTTGTAAGCCTGTTGAAGGAAGGGGTGGTGTCCTATTCAGCACATTACCTCAGGATTACAATGCTGTCCTGGAGAATGGAATGAATATTCAGGGCATGAAGGAATGCATTGATAAAATAAGGAAGAATGGATAGGTGGAGGGATAGATAAGTGGGTGGGTGGATGAATGGATGGATGGATGGATGGATGGATGGATGGGCAAATGGATAAGTGGATGAGTGTCTGGTAGGTGGATGAATAGATGGATACAGACTAACTGGACATGTGGGTGGGATAAATGGATAGCAGAAGAGGGAATATGTGGATAGAAGAATGGATAAGTGGAAGGGTAGATAGGAGTGCAGATAGATGCATGAATTGCTGACTGGGTGGATAGATAGAAAGTTGGGATAGATGGATATACTGATGGATGGTGGAGGAAGAGGTAGGTGGGTGGATAAAGGGGTGTATGGGTGGGGTGGGTGGGAAGGCTGGATGATGGGAGAATGAGTGAATAGTTGAATAGATGGGTAGATGTGTGAATGAATCACCTGGGACTGGAAAAGTATGTCACTAAACACAGATATATTAGCTCTGAGGTCTGTCACCTACATGTAGTCCACAGAACAAGAAAGATAATGAGTTAATCAAGAGGTCAGACATTTTCTTGTTAGTTACTGGACCTTATCTTCAGCAAGTTCTCGTCCCTTCAGCATAGCCCACTTCTCCAGTCTTGCCCTTCACACCAGATAACTTTCCCTTCAAGCTTCAGATTTGCAGCTGTCTCTGCAACCCCCCCCCCACTTCGCCACCTACCAAGTTCCCAACAACCATTCTCTCTCTCAATTACACACTGTTCCCACCTTCCCAGGCCTGGCTCCTACTACTCCCATTGGGTTGGGCTTCCCTCTGGCTCCTCGAACTCCCCCCTTGACTCCAAGCCTGTGAAGTGGAACGGGCTGCTCTGTTATTTGTGCTTAAAGCCTTTCCATGTTCAGCATGGTACTTATCGAAAGTCTAATTATGTAGGAATTGGTGTGATTAGTGCTCTCATGTCTGCCTCTCCAACCACAGTCTAAACTGGAGGGACTCAGTTGGTAGTCTTGCCTGCTGTAACAGCCAGGCATTATCAGGACTTTGCCTAGAGTGTGTACTTAAGAAATAATGCTCGCTATTGAAATTAATGTGCTGGGGCTAAGATCCATGAATCCTATAATATTGTTCAGAAAAACTCAGGGTTGGTGTTCAGTTAGTATAAATTAGTATCAGTTGCCAATAGCAACATGAGTCGTTTATACCATGAGGAAGTCTAGCCAATCACATCTGAGAGTTCACATTAAGGTTTTTAACTGGGTCTGCTGTAGAGCCTTACCACCCTCCCCCCCAAAAAATGCAGGAAAATTCCACTCTCCTGGAGTCTGCCAAGGTTTTGGCAAACCCACAAGCGCTTTGCCCACAATCCCTGGCAATGCGTGAGCCTGTGTTTTCCATCTGTGCCTTCCCTGGATGCTGTCCCTGACACAAGTATCTTTCACAGCTGCATGCTACACACAGAGAATATTCTGGGTTACTTGAAGTCATTGGTGAATCATACTTGTGGAATGAGTGGGTCACCAAAGACATACGTGGACCAGAACGACATGCATAACATTTTCCCTTCTTTGAGGAAAAAGAAATGTCAGAGAGAGAAATAGACTCAGGGGTCCACATGGCAGATGTGTGTCAGACAGGGCCATCATTAGAGTGTTAGGCAGAGAATGAAGGGGTTGGGCAGTTCTCTATTTCTAAAGTTAGAGTGTGCAACCCTATCCCTAACTTGACTCCCTGCCCCCATCACAATGAGGCAGCAGGCACTGTTCAAGACGGGCCAGGCATAGGGCTGAATGCTGGCCAGGCATTCTCTATACACTGTTTATTCAAATCCTCAGGACCACCCAGCAAAGGCCCGTACTGTTCTTTTTCCCCCTCATGTAGAATCAAACAGAGCCTTCTACTTTTAATAAATAAGAAGTGGGTGGAATATGCTGGCTTATGCTTGCAATTCCAGCATTTGGAAAGATGGTGGATTTAAGACCAAACCAGGCTTCATATAACGATCAAGAGACAGAGATTTGGGTTTGGGGCAGGGTTAGAAGGGAAAAGAGAAGGAAATAGGAAGAGAAGGAACTAAGAAAAGAAGGAAGAAAGGAGGGGGGACGGAGAAAAGGATGGAAAGAGGGAAGAAGGAAGGGAGGGAAGAAGGGAAGAATGATGGAATTAAAAGTCTTGTCAAAGGTTCTACAGGTAGCAAGCCGCAGGAGTGTTAGAATTAATTTCTACACAGTACCAAATCAGTTGAACTTTCTTGTGTCTGCTCTTTCTTGCCTTGAGAAATTCCAAGAGCTTTTACATTTCAAAGGAAAGGAAAAGCTCTCTGAGAACTCAGGAAACTCAATTATGAACAAACCAAGACCTTGCCTGGTAAATGCATACATCTGACTGGAGTAGACCATGTGTATATTCCTGGAAAGGTAGGCCATGGGGTTACAACTGTTACAACTATAGACTAGGCCTCTTGACAGCACAGAGGCTCTGATCCATTCTGATAAGCATCCCAGTTTGATAAGAAATGTCTGTTGGAAGGATTGCTGAGAGGGGTCACCAGCTGGATTCCAGCCAGCAGGCTGGTGCAACGGCTTCCTCGAGGAGTCCACAATCACCTACTATCCTTCCACTGACACTGTAACAGCCCAAGACAGTGACACCAGCTCCTTGGCAAGACACTGCAGGTCATGCATGGTGCTACGTCACTTCCATGTTCAGCAGCCTCTAATACCTTCCTCCTATCCTCCCTTAAGTCACTTAAACCAGCCATCATTTAGATGCATGGATTAGCAGGCTAATAGCTAACTCAAGAGGTTCACCCATACTACTCCTGTTTCTAAACAAAACCAACATTGCCTTAGTTCGTTGGAGGAGCAATCAACATCTATTGTGTGTGTTTTCCTAGTCCCCACATTGGCATCTCCACCTCCTAGGAACATCCTGGAGACTTCTCCTTAGAAATCCTCTTCCATGTCTCCCCATTCCTCTCAACATTTGATTTCACACCATTTACCACTATTCTTTGTTAACATCTTATCAACTAATAACAATAACTTTACCATTATTAATTATAAGTGCAAGACTATCTGTCTCTCTATTTTTTCTACACATACACAGCATAAGTTCTATCATGTCAAAGACAATACTTGCTTTTCACTGTCTTAGCACGATATTTATTGTGTATACATGGCTGTGGTAAGGACACAGAATGCCCAGCCTGAAAGTGTGCTGTGGAATTAGTGGTTTCAATGGGGATAAGTCAAAAGAAGGACTTCAGGGCTAGACTTGAAGCATAGCCTTGTGTTCTGCAGATAGCTATGTCCAATAAGCAATCTAAACACTCTGATGTAGAAACCCAGTGATTGCTAGCTAACAGGCCCACTCAGCTAAGCCAGTTATAAGGAAGGAAGAGCTGCAGCAAATCCTGTGTGGCTAGCACAAGATGCCTCTGACCAGCACAGAAATTTCTGTGTGTTTCATTCTTCATCTGAACCAATATAACTTTGTCACGAGTGGAAAGAGAATCATGCATACACACACACACACACACACACACACACACACACACACACACAAGGACCAGGAGCCAGGAGCATAGCTCATCACAAGTAGATGAACTGAAGTTCTAATCCCCAGAAGCCATGTAAATGTGAGTGCAGCAGTCTCAAAGGCAGAAATGGGTTCCCTAGGTAAGCTGACTAGAGAGACTATCTACATCTTCTAGCTCTGGGTTTGAAGGAGAGACTCTAGAGCAAAAGAATAATCTGGAAGTGTGACTGAGAAAGATTCTCAACATCAGCTTCAGGCCTCCACATGCATACACATCCACAAACGTGTGCATACACAAATGCATGTGTCTCACACACATACACATGAAAATGAGAAAAAATTATGTATGAAATAGTCAAGATGCTCCTGCCTGACTTTTCCAGTGAAGAGACACTGTCCAGTAGAGTTTCCAGACTCTTGCATGATAGAAAATATCTGTCTTCTGCATTTCTAGTTCAGTGATCATGTGGCTGACTGCAAGTTTCAGGTGTCCGTTTTCTTTCCCTTGGGGTGTGTTCCACATTGCCATGGACTTCTAGCACTGAATTACCACTGACATGATGTCTGGAACCAGTCAGATACCGGTTTTTCTTGTCACAGGTAACACAACTGAACTGTCAAGAGATTCACACTTTTCCTGACAACTGGAGAACCATGCAGCTGTTCATCTGATTATCAAATAATTTCTATCAGATTTTCCTGGGGTGCCCCAGGTTCCCAAGTCAGAGCTTTACCCCTACCCCTTTATTTGCATGGTTCAACCCTTATTGTTTTAGACCTAACAATTGCCTTGTATGCATCTCTTTTGCTTTATCCCTAATGCCTTCTTAGCACTTTGAGAATGCTAATGGTCCTATTACTTTAATTTAGGAAAACAGTCTTCAAGCATATCATAGGCATAATTTTATAGTTGATATATGTCTTTTCTTCTGATGCTTTGACTTTGTTTTGTGGCTTCCAATTTACTCAGAAGAATTTGTAATTCTTGTGTTTAACCATACAATTTTAACCATCTGCCTCAAATACAACAGCATACCTTCATTATCCTTATTTGCCCTCCATTGTTACAAAGCCTACTCAAAAGTACTGATTTCTGGGGCCGGAGAAATGGCTCAGCATTTAAGAGCACACGTTGTTCTTCCAGAGGACCTGAGTTTCATCCATAGGCGTCTTACTCCATAGAGTTTGTTCTTTGGTTCATTTCTTGAGACAAGAGTCAGTTGAGCATGTGCCAGCGTTCCCAACAGAACGTTTTCATTGACTTATGGCTGCATAAGAACATTCTAGAATGGGAGACGATGGTCCTAACTTAGTATCCAGGCAAGAGAGAAAGTGTTGGATTAAGGTAGAAGTTGTATTCTCAATGCCAGAGTCAATGTTGCTATAAAACATCCCACATGAATCACCATAACTAGTAGTGTTGACATCATCAGGGAGTGGCTGGAAACAGATTCTCAAGCCTCCTCAGACCCACTGCAAACACGTCTATGTTTTAACCAGATCACTAGGTGATTCCTGTATGCTTTAAAGTTCTGAAGTCTTGTCCTAGGAGAGCACCCTTGCAAAGCTGTTTACAGCCTTAGAGAACATCTACTCCCATCCGGATGTCTCAAATGCTGGGTTTTCTTTATCTTCCGTGATGGATGTCTTAGGAAGGCAGCTTTCGACATGAGAGAGAATGCCCAGGACTCTATTTGAAGCTCCCGAGTTTGCTGATATTTTTCAAAGCGCAAATCCTTGTCAGCTGAGATCTACTGCCTATTTGAAGAGGAGAATGGCCGCCTGAGTGAACATACTGATCAATAATTCAAATTAAGAAATCCCATTTTTAACACTCAGGCCATACCAAAATGATCGCAGAGCCCAGGTTGTAATTATTACAAACTTCAGCTATTAGACCTTCCACTCTGACTCTTGTAGCCAGGGCAAGAGAAAGATGAGAAAAGCACACTGGCTCTCTTAAGATACCGTGCCGCCTACAGACATGACCAATGGTTTATATTATCTCTGCAGGAATCGCTCACTGTGGGCCGTAGCTGTTTTGAAAGAGTACATGCTGGGATCTGTTATAATGAAGATGGAGATACCAGGTTGAGAGTAGAATAGGAACCTCACAAGCACAACAAATTGTTTCCCGAAGACCCAGATACATCTAGCATCCTAAATGTGATTTTGAGGCACTTCACTCTCTTGGGCTGTGATTTGTTTTCCGAAAGGAGAGTTCAAGAGAACACGGTTTTCCAGGGCACCAGGAGAAATGAGAGTTACATGGAAGGAAGTGTATCCTCATACCACACAGCAGAAATAAATGAGCTCTTGACTGGGTGCATCTCAGTTCCAGGATGTCTTTATATCCGTAATGAATGACCAGCTGCTACCCAAAGATGTTCTTACTGGAAGCTAAAGGCTGCCTTCAGAGGCACTCACCAATTCTTTTCTGTATCGGGCCTGTGTGACAAAGCCAAAATATTTTGCAAATAAAACAACTTCCAGGCATAAATCTGTGGTTTGCTATTTGCAGCACAAAATCTAAAAGTCAGGTTCTACGGACTTTTGGGCATTCTTCACCAGAAAAGGAGAAATATTCCCAAAGCGTCTTGAAGGTGGTTGCTTCACCATTTCAATCCAATTTTTCTTTCTCAATTTATACCCATTGAGGAACTCAGTGATTGAATCCTAATCCACCCCCTTTGTTGTCTTACTTTCAAAAATGAGAGCATTCAAGATTCAAGAGATTGAATCCTTTTGGGTGGACTTGGGGACAGAGGGAGATAATATGTTACTTTATAGTTTCAGAGAAGATGGATCACTCTGCCCAGATCACTTGTCTTCCCTCTGAAAGTCATAGCTGGAACCCGGGTTCTTTGACTAGAGATTCAGTATTCTTTGCCACCATTTACTGAAAGCTACCACTTACTAAAATCTATGTCTCAGATAGTCAGTTTAGTCATGTTGGGCAATACACACTGTCCTAAGATTTATCCCAGATAAGTGGGATAAATACAAAGGGATGAATGGATCAAACTCTTGCCTTGTAAGCCCAACAATCTAAATTCCATCCTTAGAATCCATATAAAAATTCCAGGTGTGAGGTATTTGCTTGTAATCTGAGAACTAGTCAAGCAGAGACAGGAGAATCCCTGGTTCTCATTGATAGCCAGTCTAACTTAATATATGAGGTCCATGCCAATAAGAGACTCTGTCTCAGAAGAAGTATATGGAGTTCCTGAGGATGATACCCAAGGTTGACCTCTGGCTTTGACATGCAAACACATGTATATGCACAGACATAAACGTGCACAAACACAGGCACCCATGGAGTACATGTACAGTAAGGAAGTGTAGAAAACCAGAACCTTGTTGGAGGAGAATGTTCAGGGTGCCCTTAGGTCCTTCGTGGAGGCAGCATTCTGGCCCTGCAGGGAGAACAGGCAGTACTGGGTAGAAAGCACCATCATCAGCATCCTGTCGTGGCAGTAGGGAGATCCTGTACATATGCTAGCCATGTGTCTGTTGTACATCGTGGAGGAATGCTTTCATCCACACTAACACAAGACACAATTCCACAGCTTCAAGCAAATGAACATCTAGTGTCCTTCCACGCTAGTCTAATTTGGTCATTTTTACAGTTGATGACACTCTCTCCTCTAATCCCAAGGAACAGTTTGCAATGTCTGGGCATTGTTTGGTTTGTCATAGCTGTGAGACATATATTCAATTGTTGCTAAATGCTACCGGCTCCTGGTGGGTCAAAGACAGGCGCACCATTAAACATGCCGCCCAAAAGAACAGAGCTTTCCACAATGAAGAGACAGCTGGTCCCAGATGTCATCATGGCAAGGTTGAAACCCCTGAGTCAAGGAGCCAGTGGTTTCTAGGCCCACATTCCTTTCCTGCATTTCTCTTGACTTTTGCCTCATGGCCTCCAACAGGCTGCTGAATCTCTTCTTGTTCAACACAAGGAGATGATCTTTGGAATTAAAGACATTGCCTCATCTTAACCTTCTCCGCTGATCTGTAAAAGAAACACCTTCCCACAGTCTTTTGCAGTGTCGCCTCTATGAAACTAACATAAATAGTGGCTGTTATCTAGGCCTGACAGTGTTTTCCATAAGACTGCTCACAGCCCACAATGGTCACAGACTGCCCCCAGACAAACTCAGGGTTTGCTAGCAAGAGCTTAGAGCATCACCAGCCCACTGTTAGTATGTACCCACTTGTAACTGGTGAGATCCTGGACATTGGCAGCACTGACAGTGTAATTTAGGGCACTGTTCAATAAGTCAATTCACAGTAAAAAGCAGAGAGAAGGGTGTTGTGCAATATAGCCACAGTAGAAAAAGGGACAACAAAGTGCAGGGACATCACCTCCCAAGTCCATCTTCAGTGTCCTTAGATGAGTTATATAAATAGAAGGAATGCTAAGCTGTCTTGGTTGCAGTGTGGCTAAAGCTTCAGTCTCTTCTCCCTGGTGGTTGCCAAGGTATGGCAGCTGTGTGAAATCTTGCTCCATTAGACAAGTTCTTCCTCTGTTACCAAGTTCTCAACACAAGAGTCCTGCTGGAATTCCCATTCTTCTAGGTCCATTGCTTCAAAAATCTTATAGCTAAAGGCAAGGGCTGGGGCACAATTGTCTCTTTAGTCTATCTCCACTCCTGCCAGGGTGGCTAGCACAAGGCCAGTGTTAAACTGACACTCTTCAGGGAGACAGGTGGTTCCTCTCTTCCGATCAGACCTGCAGAATCCAGCAAAGTGCAGACCCTTTAATGGTGCTAAACCAAGAAGCCTTCTGCCTGCCAGCGCCTCAATGGAAAGGGCGAGCCCAGCTCCCCAAAGCAAATGTTTTAAAGCCTCTCTTCCCATTGATAAATCGTCTGGGCAGAGACAGATTGAATTATTTATCTGGATTCTGAAAATCAGTGCGGGTTGGTCTCAATGCGGCTGGGGTCCAATTCTAGAAGATGTATTTGTCGGGAGATAAATAACGATATTCCTTCCAGCCTCCTTTTATGGCTCTTTGATTCATTCATTCAACAAATACATAATGGATTCTGCTTAGAAGGACTAGACTTAAAACACAGTCAATCTTCTAGAATAGAAGCATTTTGAGGGTAGAAAGCATGTCTCCCTAGGTCACGATGGTATCCCCAGAGAAGGTTTCCTTCTTCAATATTGTATTAAGGAAATAAAAGTAGTGGCAGGGCTACTACTGAATGAAAACCAAGACTTCCCCACCCTTACTGCTGGACACATTGATACAGCCTTGGAGAGGTTACTATTTAATTGGGATATTTTCTTAGTAGCTAGGCAAGAAATGTTAAAGAGCATATATGGTGTTGAGTTTAGGACAGTCCCAGGCACTTTACCAGCTTGATTTATCA
>PVIU01002018.1:0-19432 GCA_004026605.1 Ondatra zibethicus
CCTCTCAGGTCCCTGTGTGAGAGGTCTACAAAGTGCCGGGTTCTGACATCCTGTGAGTGAGTGCTAGCAAGGTCATGGGTGCTCTCGCTGCAACCAAGAAGAGCAGAGCTGCAGGAAGGGCCCAGAGCTAAAGTCCAGCAAGCTTAAGATGGCAAAGAGTTCCTCGCAGACCAAAATAACCACAGCACACAGGACAAGGCCACGTGACAACTGCATGCTGGGCAAACTCCTGAGAGCACTTCTGCTCTGTGACCTCACTTCCTTGCTGGAGGGCAAACAGATGGAGAGACAGACGCAGGCACATCTGGGCCAGTGTCAGGACCTTCATGCTTTGGTGAGTCTCCGACACCTGCTGCCCGCTGATGCGGACTTGTTCTTCAAGC
Organism: Ondatra zibethicus; assembly: GCA_004026605.1. Lineage (NCBI taxonomy): Eukaryota > Metazoa > Chordata > Mammalia > Rodentia > Cricetidae > Ondatra > Ondatra zibethicus. The sequence goes on from PVIU01002018.1 coordinate 384, forward strand.
TCAGATGTCCTCTCCTGCAGAAAGCCAAACCACCCCGGCACAGAAAACGTGGCTCTCACAGAGAGTTGAGGTTGAGGCACTTTTAGCTTTTTCTCCCACACAACTTTTCAAAACTACTTTTCATTCTATAACGCTCTAGCTTGCCTTCCATGTTGTGGGGTTCTTTAAGGGCTACTGAGGGTTCGTAGGGGGAACAGATTTCTTACGTAGACACCACAGTGTTGTCTGCTGCTGTTCACAGCTTTCGGCTCGGGAGCTGGGCCCAGGCTTCTGTGCTGGACCGCGGACGTGAGTGAGACTTGATCGGGGACCTGATGCTATGTGGGGGACTCAAAGCCAGCAAGACTGGATCTCATTCCTCAAGAACTGGCAGCACACAAGCACCCTTCTCCTTTTCCAAGTAAACAGAATTGCTTTAAAGATTTTAATATGTCCCCAAATTGATAAGACTGCTTTGGGCTCATGATTATAGGTGAAAGGTTGACTATGGCCAGCACCTAATGGTCAGCAGGGATGGTGGCCATTCTTAGTCCCCCAGGCACAGCAGTTTATCCAGGAGCCTTTGGAGAATCTTGGTTTCTCCCTTACTCCCCACACGAGATGTAAACATAGATAAACAAACACACTGCCAAGGTGTCACACTGTGTATGAAATCTGAAGCCCTGCTATCCTAGATACTGATTTATCCGACCTGTGTCCCTGTGTGTGGATGGGGTCCGCCACCTGCTTCCAGTGATGATATTGAGTGTCACATAATCAAGAAGCAGATTTCTGTTGTTTGGGCCAATGCATGCTTTGGGATCTGTTTTATTTCAGCCATCGATAATTGCTAATTGTTTTAATTGCTGTGAAGAGACACCATGACCAGGGCAACTCTTATAATGGAAAACATTTAATGGGATGGCTTACAGTTTCAAGATTAGGTCCATTATCACCATGGTGGGACATGGCAGCATGCAGGCAGACATGGTATTAGAGTTTAGAGTCCTACATCTTGCACAGGCAACAGGAAGTGATCTCACTGGGTGTGTGGCTTGAGCATATGAGATCTCAAAGCCCTCCTCCATAGTGACACACTTCCTCCAACAAGCTCACATCTACTCCAACAAGGTCACACTTCCTCCTAGTTCCATTCCCTTTGGGGGTATTTTCTTTCAAACCATCATACTAATTAAAATCAACCTTAAAGGTCAATAGTCGCAAAACAAAAAAACAATCTGACTGTGGTATTTTGGGCTATTTGGAGTGCCCCACAAGTCCTGACTAAGATAAATGTCAGAGTGGCTAGGGATGCTTTTCCAAGAATAAGAAAGTAAGGCAGAGATGTACTAAAGACCACCTTTGTCTGTGTTACAAAGGTCTACCTAAGAAAGAAATCCATTTATGAGATGGACAAGCAATACTGTGTCTCTGAGTTTTCAGGTTCTGTAAAGGCTTGTGAAAATTTTCACCCTGGAGACCCCTAGCAGGAGTGGAGGATTGCACTGCAGACGGCACGCATGGAAACAGAGTCTTCTGACTTGACAGGCTCTAGAGAAGCAGGCTGGTAGGTTCACAATGCTATCCTGACTAAAGCCCAGCTCTGTGAAGGCTGAAACACTGCCTCATCTGATGGGACAAGACCGGCTATCCAATCTCAACGCTGACAGCTGTAGAGAAAAGTTTGATTTGTAGGGATCATACGGCCTGGACAGACATCGCGGCTATCAAAATGTCTCTTCCTTAATCCCACAGCTGCCAAAGGGGAAAAATCACTGTTAGGGTTTACAAGAAGTCCCATAAAAGACAAGCAGACACGTATGCAATCACCAAGAGCATGTAGTTCTCGAGAGCAAAAACTCCAGCATGCAGGGGCCAAACCATTTGACGAAATGGCAAAACGGTGACCCCAAGAGAAGCTCGCAGGCTCCTTCTAAGCTAGATTAGGGGAATTCCAGGGAGGGGAGGTTAGGCTGGGGACTGATTGGTGGGTTTAAACAACAAGCTTACAGGTTGCTATAGGATTGGTAGGTGTCTTTAGTGGTTAGGGATTTTCCGGAAGCAGGGTGGGGAAAACTATCTTTAACTAGCAGAAGGCTGTGGGGCACCTGCTGATTAGTAGCCCCTGAGTTGTGGTCTTTCCAAGAGCTTCTTGTTTGGTTCCAGTAAACCAAAACTGAGGCCTGGTCTCTGACACAGCTGCTAGGAGCCTCTCATGGAGTTGGTCTAGCACCCTGGCTATTTCAATCAGCACAGTTCACTGGGTAATTGACCTCAGAATACAATGTACAGTATGAAATGTACAGTTACCCACACAGACATGGCACAACCCTCCCGTGCTTTCTGCACAACACAGATCTACAAAACACTCATCATGACCGGCAACTTTGGTTCCAGAGAGTCAAAACAGGGAACTAGGGTTAGTGACATAAACATGGCGAAGACAATGTCACTCCGGAATGTCTGTTCCCATGGTTGCCTAGGATACAAGGGAGCCCAGATTTGGAGACACAGTGTGTACTGTGAATGCCTGATCAGACTCTTCCACAATAGTCGGAGGAGGAGTTGCAGTGCAGCACCAAGCCAGGCATCCACTGCTGCAGAGGCCCAAACAGAGAGGAGGAGGCATACCAGGTCAGGGGCTAGGAGGAAACGCATTTGAACACAGTTAAGGTAATTAGGTAGTTGTCTTTCTCTAATCTAAGAGTAAATGGGGGTCACCTATCACTCAGACAATGATTCTTCTGACTTCTCCCCAAGAGTCTTAGTTATTAAATGAATGCATCCTATCAGTTTAATCCATCTGTGACTCCCCAGAGGCCTCTCCAGCTGCACCTTCCTGAAGGACAAACAGAGAGAGCATTTGCATGGCTCACCTATGCTCGCGCACTGCTTAACCAAGAGAAACCCGACACAGGCCTTGAGCACATCCTGCCACTGTACGTGCTGGGCATCGGCTTTGGTATCAGTAGGTAGTAAATGATACAGGACCACATGCAGTTAGACACACTGTAGATGCCACGAGGATGTGTTCGATGATTGAATACCATTAAGCCTAAACTGGACAGTACCATGAAACTGACCAAGCACTCCTAAGGCATGTGAGTGGCAGACATAATTCCACGCCCCACGGTACAGGAGAAGAAATGTCATTCATGTAGAACACACATTTATAGTGTGAAAACAGGTTTACTGGGAGGGGCACATATGGCGTGACTCACACACCTGTTTTGCCCTTTCCCTGGGCTGACAAGATAGCACTACTGTGCTAGGGTGCCACCTGCCTGCTGCAGGTGAGCCATCCCGTGTTCGATAGGAAGGACGGATTCCAGATACACAGCAGCCATGTTCAGGAGTGTCTCAAGAGCCGTGCGGTCGCCGTGGAGAGAAACACGCATTTAATGTCAATTCCATGACAATTAGAGAAGAGACACTGGAAATGATTCAAGTCTTAAGAGAGCACGGGACGTCCAAGTTCAAGGAGGAAAGCCAGGCAACATTAAAGCAGGCTTCTCCTGCTGCATTTAGGCAAAGGGCTAAAAACCTGATGCACCACCCAGGGGAAACCTAGGAACCCTTTGTTTTACCCACAGGACAGTGTTTCAACCTTCTGAAATAAAGTCAGGCCTGTAGCACTCTGTGAAGGGATGAGGCCCTGTCCACTTAGGCGAGTCTATTAGTGCCATCTTTGCTTGGCTCTCATTTGGGCAGTCTTGTTGGTGAGACTTTATGGGAGTGGTTTCTGACATGGCATTCAATCTCACCGCACACTCCCTGATCTTCTGGCTCCTGTAATCTTTCTGCCCCACTCCTTCCCAGGGTTTCCTGAACCTTACTTAGGTGCAGGACAGATAGCTCAGGAATCCTGGGAGTGAGAGAAACAGACTTCCTCAGGGAAGAGCACAACAATTGGTTATCCAATACCCGATGGTCAGTCCTGAAAATGTAAAATGTACATACATGCAATATTATACAGGCCTAGCAGGCCACACACACACACATACATACATACACATATGCACACCATAGCACATAATGAAAAAAAGGTTATGAATTTGAAAGAGAGCAAGGTAGGGTACTTGTGAGGGTTTGTAGGGAGGAAAGAGCATAGAGAAATGTTGTAATTATATTTTATCCCATGTTTTAAAAAGAGAAATAAAGGCAAGTAGATAGAAGGACTTCTTCATTTTGGTTAAGCAGACCATGTTGGGAAGGATACCAGAGTGAAATGTGCTAACAAGTCCAGCCCCAACATATTTTCTGCCAATTCCAAGAGGTCCTTGCTTCCTCCTGCCCCAGAAAAAAATCCCATACCTTTGCAGATGCTCCCAGTGAAGCACAGGCTGCCCGGCAGCTGGTGGTCATGGTGTCTTGTGCCAACCTGAACGGAGGCCTGACGGGAAAGGTCACTGCAATACTGAATTTGCCACGGGATTGCTGATCCTATCTATGTGAGCTGTCTGATTTCCAATGAGAATAAGAGTTCCCCATGCTTCTCTGGAACTTGTGACACCCAAGGCTCTGAGACAGATTCCCTACAGCTGCCAGAAATGGTGAGGACATCCTACGACCCCAAACCACACCGCACACAATCACTATAACTCTGTGAGCAGACTTTCCATGCTCTGGTGGCTTGGCCCACTTAGCATAGAAGTCACTCATAACAGGGCATTGCCATCGGCATAAAGCAAATAAATGGAATGCATGTGTACACATACATATGCTGCCATACAAACATGCAGGTGGGCCTTACATGTACATGAATGAACATGCGTGCACAGGCATGTACTTTTCCAAGACCAAAGGAGATAGAAAATGCACCTTTTTGTTGCTCTAGTCTTTTTTCCTGAAAAATGTAAACTATATATGCATATATGAATGCATCTTTGCGTGTGCATCTCTATGTGTATAAAAACGTATGTATCACACACTGCTTCTCTCTCACGTTAACATTAGCATTCTAACACCCACTGATGGGGCGGCCCATCTCTCCTCTTTACAAGCTGAGAGGTAAAAGGCCCTTTTAATGGGTGAGCATTACGAACATTTCTCCTAGTTCGTAGGCCTTAGAGGCAACCTCATGGCTCAGTGATCTCTTGGACCTCTCTGCGGGGGCCCACCATTGCCCTCTCTGGTCTCTGAACATGCAAATGTTTTGTATCTGTACATACCCGCCTTACAGAAACATTGTCTCTTCTTTAAGAACATTAATTTTCTAGTTTTTTCAACAATAGAAATACAACTCGATTTCATAATTCCAGCTCGATAAGGTTGAGAAGCACACACAAACACATACACTTATACACCATAGCACTCCTGTGGCAGTCAGAGGACAGTTCGAAAGAGTGAGATCTCTTTGTTTACCATATTGGTCCTGGGGATCAAACTCAGTCTTCAGCTGGGTAGCAAGGACTCTAACTCCTGAGCCACCTCGTTAGCCATTAGCCTACTTCTTCTTTTTCTTAACTGCCCAACTACTTTCTTAATGCTACTAAATATGGATTCTGGATGGAAGATGTAGGTAATGCAGAGTGGAGATTGGCTTAACCAGAAACCTCGTTCAACATGGAAGTATATCTGTGAAAACCTAAAATGATGGGAAGTTATTAAATTATCCTGGCAAGAATTGAAGGTACAATTCCAGAGTGTGTGTCTTTCCTGTGGTCAGTAAGCAATGTCTGGAAGGTTAAGTGCTACAGATCCAAGACCAGTTTTTCTCTCCCCTTCCTCTGGGTCCCCTGAAAAGCCGTTTTCGAGTCTCTGTTCATTCTAGGGTGTCATCCCAAGAGTGTCAATCCATTTTCCATTGTGTGGAGAGATGTGCAACGTGAGCTTTTCATTTTCGAAAGGAGGAAGCAGCCAAGAAAACAGTGCTTATACATATAACACAACAAAAATGCAATTTTAAAAGAGAATGGAATAGAACTGAATATACACCATCTCTCCACTGAGTTCCACCCATTCTTTTTTTTTTTTTTTTTTTTTTTGGCCAACTCATGCATATCTGTCCAGGGAAAGGTACAGCTGAGGACCAGGTTTTCCTACTAGGCTCAGAAGCTGAGACAGGGCAGGGTATTCAGGAATAAAGCATTGGTGGATTCAGCAAGAAGAGGATGCTGAGCCCTTTGGAAGCTCGTTTGCTGCCTGGTTCAGTACACTACAGGTTACCAATTAAGCAGAGACCGAGGTAGCATTCAGCTGCTGAAGCCGAGACAGAGCTGGCGTTCAGCTGCTGAGGAAACGGGCATGCTCCCTTTGGAGAGGGATGAGTGTCATGAGAGAAGGCAATCACAGCTTGCCCATCAAGACGAGCATTTTCCACAGAACTACTACTGATTACAGCCTTTCCCTTCTGCTGCCCAGGGTGCAAGAATATCACCACCAGGGAGCTGTGGTCATCATATGAAAAGTACTTCGGCAGCACATAACTTGTTTTTTTATTAAATTGTAAAATCTAGCATCTAAATTATCCCCCATAAACAAAAGAGAACCATTACCTCAAAGGCACAGTTTTGCTACAGTAGGCTAATTTGTTAGCTGGTCAGAGTTCAGAACCCATCCAGCCCTGGTCAGACTAACCATTGGTGAATGATTCTCTGCTGCCGCTGGCTATGCCGCTGGCTATGCCGCTGGATACGCGACTGGCTATGTGAGGCTTCCCTGATGGAGTGAGGACATGCCTGTATTGTACAAATGAGCCCAGTGCATGTTCCCTAAAAGCTCTTGTTACCATCAATATTGTATAATATGGCCTCAAAGCTTGGCAAAGCCTAAACACAGAAGACCTGTGGAAGTTAGCTAGCTCCTACCAATCGAAACATTCTAAGACTTTAGTCCCTGCACTGCATGGAAGCACTGGCTGATGCCTTACTGGAAAACCCCGGAGTATATTATGGCAGATGAAATTTAGTGGTTTCCCTAGAAACTCGAACTCTTGTTAGAATCATGGAAGACTAGAAGGAAAAAAGACATGAAGCTATAATTAGAAATGAAGCTAGAAGGACACAGGAGAGCCGAGAGGGGTGTGAAAACTCAGCCTTAACAGTGGGAGCCCTGCACCCCTTCCCAGCCTTGAGCGATGCTCAGCAACTCGGGAGCAGAGTTGGCAAGGAAAAGACAGCATATTCTTCCTCACGGCCTCACAGGCCCCTCCCTGGACTGCTCAGCCATGGTTCCTGCTGCCCCAGAACTGATCCTACAACAGGGACTCTGACTGACTACAGACAGTCTTATGTTCACTCCACCTGACACAACGCAGGGCCGATCTGAAACATATATTCTTGGGCATTCCCAAAGATTTAGGTACCTTCTGAGGTGGCCTGAAGTCCTTCTGGGCAGGGATTACTTTGCAACCCACAGCAAAGCAATCTGATTCTAAGAGGCCATAGGGTGGCCAGCTGTTTGTCTAAGAGTAGCTTCCCCAGCAGCAGGGAATAGTACTTCACATAGTAGTGGGCAAGTTTCCACCCTGCTGAGGCAAGGCAGTCAACGCAGGTCCCAAGGGCTGACTGAGATGCAGGCCCAAGGGTGCTAGAGCACCCTTCTAGCGGCAATGGCAGCCTTGTTTATAGAACATGGCTAGCAGGCCTGCACAGTTTCTCTTCCAAGTAATGTGGTTGCCATTTACCATGGCTTCTTAGATTATGGCCTCACTGTTGACAATTCCATTTTATAGAATTGCTAAAAGGTTGCAATCAATATGATAATGTCTGTTCATGCATACTTGAGTAGAAAGACCTAAAATGGAAGAATGATAATATATTTACTCCTTTCTAATCACAGAGGGAGACTAGCAATGACCAAGTTTTGATATTATGAAATACCAATGCTTAAGCAAGAGAAAAACCTGGCAAACGGCTAATGATTGAAGACCAAGTTCGTGTTCTTTGAGGCGCCACCTAGTGATAAATTCATCTTACTACGTTTTATGAAGTGCTTTGCATATGGGTCTATAGCTCAGTGGTGGGGTGCTTGTCTCGCGTGCACTGAGGCCATGGATTCAATCCCAGCCCCACCAAAAATGGAGTGGGAAAAATAAGACTTGGGAACATGAGTCTCCTCTTGACACATAAGGCCCACCACAAAACAGAGCGCCAGATAGCTTAAGAGTTCCTGAAGGGATCATTGGTGCCACTCTGGCTTCTCCGCCTGTTTGTCCTTAGGATGAACATCTAACTGTAGAGCCAGAGACTAGAATTAGGTCATCTGCATCTCAGTTGTAACATTTTTGTAACATGGCTTCACATATTTGTAAATCTCTTCTAGGGAGGAAGTGGAAGATGAGATGGTCTCCTGGGTACAGCTGAGGACAACATTAGCTAGAGTGTAGAACGTGACAGAACCTTGGGCTTAGAAACCATTTCAATATGGAGGAAGACTGATTTGGAAGCAAATATCTGACTCCATATTTATTGGCTCAAATTTCAAGTTGAATGAAAGTTGAAGTTATCTCAGATGTCTTTATTAATTTATAAATTACAAGCCAACATAGCTTCCTTATCATTTGGATTTAACCCATAAAACAATCTGCCAAAATTCATTGGTGTATAGGCTTCATGAATATGTTCACTGTGTTAATGGTTGCATGCAGTCTAGGACATCAAAAACAAACAAACATAACAACGCATGAGCTGGGTAGTGGCTCGGTCAGTAAAATGTTTGAAGGCCTTAGTCCAGATCCCCAACACCCACGTAGAAAGTGAGACTTAAGTCTGTGACCCCTGTAGCTCACTGGCCAGCAACTAAAGCCAGTCCGTGAACTCCAGATTCAATGAGACATTTTCTCTAAAAATGAGTGAAAGAACAATCAAAGAAGTTACCTGACATTGACATCTGGCCTCCATATGAAGTCACATATGCAATCAATATGCACCATACACAAATGTATATACATACATATATATGTGCACCTACTGTATCAGGGCAAACAACTCAAAAATACATCTACTTCCCCTAGAATGCTGTTACACTGCACACATCGCCTACCAGGTTTGCTGGAGTGTTTGTTTGTATGTTTGCTTTGTGTTTGTCTTTTGAGATAGGGTCTTACTCTATACCCCAAGATGGCCTGGAACTCATTACATAACGTGTACTGGCCTCTAACTCACATCAGTATTTCCTTGGCCTTGCAGGTGCTAGGCTAACGGGCATTAACTGCCACACCAAAGTCATCTGCGAAGTTTGATGAGGACAGTGACCATTCTGGACTGTGTAGCCTAAGTGAGGCAGCCAATCAACTGCATCCATAGTCGGGGCATGCAGAGAGATGAATATTGGTACTCAGTTCCCTTTCTCCTTTTATCCAGTCCAAGACCACAGCCCATGTCACTGGGCGACTTGTATTGAGGGCGAGTCTTCTTCCCATATCCATTACCCTAATCCAGGGACCACTACATATACATCAAAAGGGTAACTTAGTCTAGATAACACATCACAGGCATGCCCAGAGGCTTGTCTCCTACGTGACTCTGGAGCCTGCCAACTTGACAATTAATATAAACCATCAGAGCTTTTAATATGACAATTTTCATTTACTTTCATCTTTTGACTGGCACATACCAATAATGTCTATTTATAGGGTACAATATTATGTTTCAATATGTGTATACACTGTATAATGACCAGAGTAATTAAGATATCCATCACTTGCCCTAAACTTTTACATTTTATGATAAGTCTTTCTAGCTACATGAAGAAATACTGTACATTTGCTGGTTTATTGTTATTGTTTTTACTGTACTAAATATCAGACCTAGGGCCTTGATCATGATAAGTAAGAATTCTACTATGGCTATATCCCCTTGATGCCTCAAACCCTGGGATCCTATCTAGCCTCCCAGATTCTGAGAGAGAAAAAAAAACCATGAACTACCACAATTGTGCATTACTTCTGCCTACGTTCACTTAGCCGTGCGATGTCACACCAGAGCTAATTTACATGTCTAGCTACGACATGATGCGGCCCATGCAGGCTAACATACTCCTAACCTCCTGTTGCCTGCCCCTTGGAACTTCTGTGAAATCAAGTTTTAAAAGCTCAGTGTATGTGAAATCATGCTATATTTATCTTTCTGTGCTTAGTTTGGCTTGCTAAATATGTCCCCCATGCTTATCCAGGTTACAAACCACGAAACTTTATCATTCTTAGGGATAAATAGTATCACGTAGTGCATTTTCAGGGTAGATTTTTATGCTTTCATGAGCTGATGGACAATAGCATTCAATCCCTATCTTGGCAATAGCTGTGGGAAACATTTGTCTTTTGACATACTGGTTTCAAATGATTTAGGTACAACATGTCTCTAAGAGACTGCCACAGTGCCACTATAAACATAGTTAAGTGAGTGTCCTTGTGGTATCATTGAGCATCCTTTAGGTATATGCCCAAAGGTGGTATTGCTGGATCTTGAGGCAGATTGATTTCTAATTTTCTGAGAAACCACCACACCGATTTTCCAAAATGGCTGTACCAGTTTATACTCCCCCCAGCAATGAAGGAGTGTCCCCCTTACTCCACATCCTCTCCAGCATAAGCTGTCATCAGTGTTTTTGATCTTGTCCATTCTGACAGGTATGAGATGGAATCTCAGAGGTTTTTTGATTTGCATTTCTTTGCTGATGAGTTAAGGAAGTTGAGCATTTCCTGAAGCATCTTTCAGCCATTTGAGATTCATCTGTTCAGAGTTCTCTGTTTAGCTCTGTACTCCATTTTTCAACTGGATTATCTGGTATTTTGATATCCAGTTATTCATAATAGCTAGAACCTGGAAGAAACCTAGATGCCCCTCAACTGAAGAATGGATAAGGAAAATGTGGTACTTTTACACAATGGGGTACTATACAGCAGTAAAAAAGATGACATCTTGAAATTCGGGAGCAAATGAACAGAACTAGAAAAAACATAGTGAGGTAACTCAGACCCAGAAAGACAAATATAGTATGTATTCACTCATAAATAAATATTAGACCTAAAGCAAAGGATAACAAGCCTATAGCCAACAACCCCAAAGAATCTAGACAACAAAAAGGACCCTAAGAGAAACATACATGGATCCAGTTAGGAAAGAGAAAAGGACAAGATCTCCTGAGTAAATTGCAAGTGTAGGGGGCGAGGAGAGAGTAGAAGGGGAGAGGAGAGGAAGGAAAGGGAGTGGGAAAAATGTATAGCTCAATAAAAAGAGAGAGAGAGAGATTACCATAGACCAAAACAATGATATGTGAGTAGGGATCTGAGGGTTCATAAATCAGATCCACAGACTCTAGAGATGCTGTATTTTTGGGATAAATGTATCATAACTCAGTTCCTGTTCAGTAGGTTTCTCTGAGTTCGTTCAAATTGAAAAGTGTGTGATTCAGGCTTCTACTGAGCTTTCTACCCATTGTTTAAGAAGTGAAAATCAAGTATATTCAAAAATTGTTACCATTGTCCTATAATACTTAATAAGATTCAAACTGCCATCTACAATACAACCGCACCAAGCACAGTGCTGCAGAATTCTGGCCATGGATTCCTGTCCTCAGGAGCTGGAGGAACTCAGGACTGAGGATCCAAGTGCTGGGATACGTTATCAGTGTATGTCATTCAGAGGAACAAGTGGACCTTTCCAAGCTTAAGATTCAATTATGCCTTTACAGACTAAGCAGATTCGCATGGTCTGTCATCCAAATGTTGATAAAAAGCCACATGCTTCTTCAGAGTCGAGAAGTGCCTCTTTAGAGCCACGGTGAACATCAATGAGGGATGAGAGGGCGCCACTTGCCAGCCAGCCTCACATTCTCGCCTCATGAAGCAGGCCTTCTGGGGACAACAGCACAAACGCCTTCTTGGTATCCCAAAGATGCAGAATGCAATGCCCTGCACTCTGCCTAACCACGGAAACTTATTTCCTTTACACTAGGGGTTCTAGGCAACTAAACCAGGCATTACTAGGTTTAGAGCAAATGCCAAACGCCCTGCTGTTGCAGCATCTACTACTACTGGACGTTGCCAGTGACAGATGGAAATGTAACTTCCAAGCAACAAACTTCACGATGGTGGTGGTGCTGCCCTGGGAGCTGAACTCAGGGGGGAGATGGTCGCGGGGAAGGAGAGAGGGCGGGCTGGAAAAGGGGAGAAATTGGCAGTGTTCTTCTAGCATGTGCCTTTACACAGCTCCACACATGCCACGCATGCGACGTGGCTAATGTTTAGGCTCTCAGGGGCAGTTTGTAAACCCACCCAGGGAAAGTCATTTATTGAAGAATAGAAGGCAGCTCTAATGAAATATCTTCCCCATCACTCTCCTGGTCTGAGTGTTGCTAGTTTTCTGTCCATGTTGGATGACTTCCTATGTACCCCGACAGTATAAGACAATGGGCATGGCCTAAGCTATCCCTGGGCAGGGCTTCCCAAGGCCAGGTACCCTCATCTCCCACGGAAAAAATAACCCTTTCCATGCTGTGGCATGACTTGCCATCACATCTTTGCCAATTCCCAGACTCAAATTTTAGTTTTAGTGATCAGAACTGGGCCTGAACCAGGGAAGCATTGTTACATACATACGTTCCAAATGAGCAACTTTTCTACATGGCCAATTTTGTCACAAATCCCTAGATTTGTTTAATATTTGTCATTATTTTCTTGGGAGTTTTTAAAGTTTATTTCCTTCCTATTACTTCAGCGATGGTGTCTTTTCTTTCAACTTCTTTCTCTTCCCTTTGTCTTTCACAGACTCCTGCTTTATTCTTAAATTCTGATCATCCGTATCATTATCTAAGCCTTCTACTACCTCTGGTTTCCTAAATATACAATTGTATAGTAAATAACGAGGATTTTAGACCTAATTTCCTCCACCTTACGCATCCTCTAATGCATTCCCCATTTAAAAAGACCAGAAAAAGCTGATGGAGCCACCTGAGCAGGCGTTAGAAAACAATATCCTACAAAGGGCCGTGTATCAGCTACTTTCCTGTTGCTATGGAAAAATATACCCTAACAAATGCAACTTAAGGGAGAAAGGGCTTGTTCGGACTCACAGCTCCAAAAGGATCAGGTCCATGTGGCAGGGTCGGCATGACAACAGACAAAAAGACGGGGAAGCAAGAACAAGGTCTGCTCTCACCACACAGCATCCACAATGGAAACTGAGAAAACAGGAAGTGGGGCACAGACTCTAAAACCTCAAGCTCACCCCCAGTGATGCACTTCCTCCAGCAAAGCTCCACCTCCAAAAGGCTCATTAACCTTCAGAAACAACCCCATTAGGGGTCCTAGTGTTCACAGACATGACACTGCCCATTCAAACCACCACAGGCTAGAGAACAAACAGAGTACTTTGTGCAACATATTTTGTCATGTGTGTTTCTATATTGTTTAGGAGATTACTTGCACTCTTGTTGCAGGATTTTAGTTTAATTTTAACAATCCTTCAAAAATGTAAGAATTACGATGAAGTGACAGAGTGCCCTAAAAAATAAAGCCTGTCCTTGGTTTCATGGGGATTTTCATGGGGATTCTCTCTGCACAAATGCACACCACAACCATTACAAAGGCCCTAGAAGCCACCAATCAACCTTGTGATGAACAGACCATAGGCTTCTTTTTTTTTTTTTTCAAAGACTCTGCTCTGTGTTCATCCTAGCCAATGAATCACAACTGTGTGTTCTCACAGACCCGGGTTAGGTCACAGCCACAGTTTGGACAGGGGCATTTACATCCCTCTACAGTGCCCCCATCACACTTCATAGCCCAAAGACTATGGGTCCAAGGAGAGATCTGAAAGTCATTAATTTTGATGGGGGATTTTCTTTGATGTCTTTTATACTTTCCCCGATATTGCCGTTTCTCTCTCCTCTTGATTCAAGTTTTGCAATTTATGTTTCCCCCTAAAGATAATTTACCCATTTTATCCCTACACTTCAATCTATTGTTGTGGGTACACATTTCTCTACAGTCTCTATCATAAGGGTGCTAACCCTATTCACAAGGGCTCCACTCTTATGACTGAGTTACATCTCAAAAGGCTCCACTTGAAAATAATACATATTAAGTTCTTAGCTTCCAAGAGACAAGGTCTGTAAAGGAGCTTATTAAACCCGGGAGCAGGCAGGAAAGCTGGGAATCACTGCCCAGCTGGAAGCGCTCTCCAGGGCTTGGTGGCCTGGCTTCCTAATCTAGCTGCCGAGTAAAGAAGAGCAGAAACTGTAAAGAACAGCTGCTCTCCCGATACACACTGGAACAGCGGGACCAGCAGAGGACACGGTGACATGCAGAAACCCAAGGGAACTTCCAGGAAAAGACTGACAGCCTCCCTTTCCCCACATGCCAGAATCCCAAGAACCCAAGAGACAGAGACCAACGGCTCCTACCTGCCTCTCCTACATAAGGTACAACGCACAGAGCCTGGTGGAGCCAGAGGGATTTGAGAAGTCCACCTCAGCTAAGTGTGTCAGGAATTCACTGTTCCCACCGGGCAGCTGAGTTCCTGGAGTAGGGAACTCAATTCTCCAACATCCAAGTCCTGCATGAAAAATTTCCCAACTGAAAGATAACAGCCGATAAAAAGTAAGATATATGTGTGTGTGTATTATATGTTGTGTATGTTATATATAACATCAGACCTATAAAGTTCAATGTAGTAACATAAGAAACATAAAAATATATGACAGTGTAAATCCTCCAAAAGTTAACAACATGTAGCAATGGCATCTAATGAGCGTGAGTTATCTGAAATCCCAGACAGAATTGCAAAGAATGATTGCAAGTGTATTGAAAGAAGGTAACCAAGAACATAAACTGCTGGCTGAGCATACAGAAAAGCAGGTGGATGAAATAGGGAAGAAATGAAAGACATGCAAGAGGATGCAACAAGGAGAGCAGTGCACAGCTTCAGTAGTAACTGAGCATTAACTACCCCAATGTCCCCAATCCAAAGACACAGGATGGGAAACTGGGGGGAAGAAGAGGAGGAGAAGGTAGAGGGGAAAAGCCATCTATCTGCTGCCTTCAAATAATCATACCTCATCATAAAAGACAGACACTCATTTAGGTTGGGAAGAGATATTCCAAACAAGCAGAACCAGGGAAGAAGCAGGTGTCTCTGTTTTAATACCTGGTGAAACAGTACAAAACAGTAAAGATGGTCATTTCATACAGGCTAAGGGAAGAATGCATCAAGAGGATATTATGATGCTAAATATGGGTGCCCCAAGCACCAATAGAGTAACTGGGGATGTTAATATTCCACTGTCACTAAGTAACCGGTCTTCCCAACAAAAACAAGCAATAAATATGCAAATTAAATGACATCATTTAAGTAGCCTTGACTGAAAGCTACAGCACATCCTATGAAAAATTGTAAATTATATATTCTCACCAGCCTATGTAACAAAAATAGGTGATTTGGCAGGACACCAAGTTAAGTGTTAACAAATATTGGGACATTTAAAACCTAGAACATTTGCCAACTACTGAAGTTAACCACCACACTATTTAAGAACAAATGGGACTTAAATACATGAAAAATGGTGAAAATCAAATGAAAGTAAAAACACACCAAAACAAATCCTGCAGGACACAAAGAAGTCCCAAGGGAGAAGTTTAAAGCTTTAAGTAACTGCATTACGACATCAGAGACATATCAAATAATAATAACAATACACCTTAGAGCTTGGGAAAAACAGAACAAGCCAAATTCCAAATCAGAAGATGGGATAAATCCTCAAGGTCAAGTGGAAAATCACAAAGGGGAAACAAAATCATTATGAAGACTTAGTGAAACAAAAAGTTGCCTCTTTGAGCAGATAAAATTATTGACAAACCATCAGCCAAACTAACAAAATAAAACCAAAAGACCAAAATAAATAAAGATGAGAGATGAAAAAGAAGCCATTACAACAGATACCAAAGGAAATTCAGAAAAAAACATTAGGTCTTCTTTGAAGACATACATTCCAAAAAAAGTAGAAACCAGATGAAATTCTAGATGCATAAGACCTATCAAAATGAAACCAGAGGAAAGAAACAATTCAAATAGATCTATAACAAAACATGAGACCGGAGAGGTAGTTAAAATCCTCCAACTAAAATATGCTCAGGCATCCATAGATTTACAGGTGAATTTTACCAAACCTTCAAAGAAGAATTAATAGTAACGCTTCTCAAACTATCCCACAGCATAGAAAGACAGGAACATCACCCTGTTTTTCACAAAACTAGTATCTATTTTATACTAAAAGCAGAAAAAGAAGAAAATTACAGACCAATTTCCCTGATGAACTTAGACACAAAAATTTTCAAAATGCTTCAAAGCTGAATTCAAGAACATATTTGACTCATTACTCTCATGAATATTATGGTGACAATACTCAGATTTCTCACCTAACCTAAAACCTACTGAGTTTACTCAAAATAGATAACATTTAAAACAGTAGAGCCACTATAATAAATGTTATGTTCATCACAACCAAATAGAACTTCAAATAATAAGATGTAATTTAGTCTGTAGTAATTAGTGGTAATACACTACTACTATAATTGTACTTAAGTTGTAAATTATTAATCTAGAACTTGCCAAAATAAGCAATATATTGCATAAAAGGCGCTACAGTTAAACAGAAAACTCCCATTTTGGAAGTGCTATATATCAACATGAAAATCATCAACCCAGACGTTCTTACCGTGGAACTCAATGTGGCCGCAGGTGCCCTGCTTTGTTTAGTAAGGAGATCCAGCTTCGCTTGCTCAGCAAGTTTTGCTATTGACAAACTCCACAGTCATTTTTAGGAGCCACTTAGGAAGCTATGCTAAACTCAATCATGTAAACAGAAAATATGGTCCCTGAAGAGAGGAGCCTGTGGAGGCCTGGCACTACCCAAGTGAAGGGGGCTGGCTCTGGTTGGCTGTCAATCAGAAAGTACTGGCCACCAGTGGAGGAATCGCAGGGATTCCAACCATTCCACTGAGCAAGCATGTGTTTGGAGCCTGTTATAGTAGCCTCATATAATATGACCATTGCCCCCTTGATCTGTCAGTCCTAAATGCTGGGTTCATTAACTGCCTGTGATAGAGGGGCTTACAAACCCCCACCCCAAGGATAGATAAGTTGACAATTGCTGAGGGAGACAGTCATTTTTGACACTGCAGCTGCCCTCTTGCCCTCCTATAAACAACCCATTACACTCATTGGTTCAAGGGAGGCTTTCGTAGACTCATCTCTTTGGTATGTGATTGGTGTCCTATCTGTGGGACTAGTAGATATTTATTTATGTCTCTTCAGGAAAAGCTCACGCAACAGGGCCACCAAACAGAGTTCCCAGCGAGAGGTGGAAAATAAGGACATGTCTCAGAAAATAGATTCTTTCAGTCAGGAAATAAAAGTCTGTGTTTTCTCACCAAAGCTAATATCTCTATGTGTTATCAAAGAATGAACGGATGTTGTACAAGTCCATGCCCATGAGAGGTGAAACCTCACTCAGGCATCTTCATAACCACAGTGATTGGCATTGGGTATGTCACACATTAAACTTAAAATTCCTTCCTCTGCCAAAAAAATGCTGGCTTCCTGTCTGTGTTTAGAATGGCCCATCTCAGAGCAAGGAAGAGAAGCTCACTAATTATAGGTCTCATGTGACATGCTGAGGAACACTCCAGGCATGTGACGGATCACCTCGGTGACCCACACTTGAGCCATCTGTAACTGAGTTACCTTATATGAAATAGGGGCTGGACATGCTCTTTTGTTCATCTTAGTGTTCTCTCTCCTCTTCCTCTGTCCAAATAACCCCTTTCACATGGACCCTCATGGTCCCTTCATCTTCTAAATAATCCCTCATGGAGCCTTCCACCTCCCCTTTTCCCAAATAATCCTCCTCCCCTGTGTACTCTCTCCTCTCTGGGAAGACGACACCTGCCGTTCCTTCTTCCCACTAACTCTTCTTTCAGGGAGCAGCTATTACGCATTGAGCCAAAAAGTCAAGACACTTACATATGCGTAATCAATACCATTCCAAAGTAGACCTGATAGACCCTATCACTGTGTCAACGATGCAAACCATGGTGAAAGGATGGGTCATAACCCACATAAAGTAAAAACTTAAGACCCACTTTCAGGCCGAGATTTCTCAGAAGCAGGGGTACCCACATCATTGGTGGGGTCCACAGTATGAAATTAAAGATGTACAGCTCCGTGGTCCAAAGTTTATATATGGCACGATAAAGACATTAGAGCATTCGATCCAATGGGGTGGGGCTTCGCTCCATGAGTGACATGTGCATGCAACCACCCTGCCTTCAGGCAGTTAGACCCTGCTCTCCAGTCTCCGATCTTTTGGACCTTTGCTTGACCCTTGTGTCCCAGTGAAGACGTCCTCCCACAGGCTAGACACAGGTGCCATACACTGAACCAACAGCAGAAGGAGCTACCAGTGTGGGAATGGCAAACCCATAAACAGAACAATCCCAGCTAAATGGAGACCTACATTTGCATCGGGGGCAGGGAAGAAGTAAGAGACATCTAGTCTAGACTGTCAATTAGGACCCTTTGACTGGCCTCATGCTTTGCTTGGCTGGCCTATTCTGAACCACAGGATGTTGTCACAATCCATTGATTCATGGGGTGCATCGTGGTGACATATTTAACCCTTTACCTTTCTGGAGAGATGTTAATTTAAGTCAAATTACTGGTTGTTGGTTTTTAAAATGACGTATTTCTTTTTACAAGAAAAATCTATAAAATCTGCCATCCACTGGGAGTGGTTTGATTTTATGGTTTTGTGTGATTAGTGAAAGTGGTAGTTTCAGGAGACTGGAATGTGTGCATTCCTCAGTCAGCTAAGATCCTCAGGGACAGGATGAAGAAGAAGGAGAAAGTTCTCTGCCACTATGGTCCTGAGAAGACACTTAGGCCTCAGGTTCCTCAAACCTCAGCACAGATTCCTGGCCAGCACCAGGAAAAGCCCCTGCCTCAGAACATATCCACATCTAGGTGTCTGCTCAGACAGTTTCTTATGGGAGAAGACTTGCGTCTAGAAGATTCTGATGTGCACCTGGTTCCACCCTAGAGAAAGGTATCTGCACACTGCCCGGAGTCAAA
>PVIU01002018.1:19532-185165 GCA_004026605.1 Ondatra zibethicus
ACACACACACACACACACACACACACACACACACACACACACACACACACACACACGCAATTCTCCCACTGCCCAGGGCTGCTTCTCTTATAAATTTACCTAATGCAAAGGCTGCCTATCTGATTTTCTCTAACACAATTATTTCACGAGATGCAATTCGCATCTGGATTCAAAACATTTAGCAAAATGAACTCCAATTACCTAAGACACCAAAAGGACAAAGTGCACAGTCAAAGGCTGTCTCTGAGACAGGCAATCCATCCTGACTCCAGAGGTGACTCAAAAATAGATTCACACCGCCTCTCCTGACAGCAATCCCAGCATCCTGTTCAAGGCTTGCCTTGACTTCAGCAGCTAAAAACTGCCTGCCTTATGGATGCATGCTTCAAAGTCCAGCTCTGAAAAACATCAACTGTGCACTGCCAAATGTGTGAAAACTATTGAATGTTCCCTTTCCTTATTCAACAGACTGCTGAGCCAGAGGGAAGGGCTGTCCCATCTCTTGGCTGAGATTTCTCACAAGCAGAGATATTAAGGAAAAATAACAAGCACAAAAAATGTGACCTAGGTTCCTTCTTGGCTAGACACATCTTCCTCATCAAAGTGACAGTCAGTGCCCAGTAATGGCAGTAAAGAAGGCACTGGACCACAGCTCCTTCAAAGACACATAGATCACACAGAGGGTTCTAATCCCCATGAGCCTGACTTGGGTTGCTTACCAAAGTAGGCAGAAATGCATGCCTGGACTTACAATCGCTAGCCAATCACATAACAACAAGGCTGTGATGTCATGGTGGTCCCCAGAACACAACAGTATGGGACAGGGTGGACCCCAGAACACAACAGTATGGGACAGTCAACTGGATTTAAGAGGAATGTGTGCTGGCTTATTTCTGAAGAATGAAGGAATATGCAAAACTACAATTAGCTTAGTGATAGGATGTGGTCGGATGTTATCTCCCGACTTTCACTGTCTTTAATAATTAAAGGAGAGAACCACCAATGCATGATTTTATACCACTACAGAGCAAGGGAGATGTATAGGCACATAACAGTTTCACTTGGGTACCACTTTTCCTGAAGACATTGACAGAAAAGTGTTTGAGAGCAACTGATGAGTTTGCTTATGTTGTCTTTAAAATGTGGGAAGGGGGGAAGATCATTCCTCCATTCCAAACCTGCAGCCATATTTTGACGGCACCCCAGACCTCCAAAAGCACCAACACGCTAACTTCGAAATTACAGCCCAAAGAATCTTCTGTGGACACATTCTTATAAAGCAAACGCAGTGTGAAGACCTTTTCTGTTGCAATCAGAGCTGTGAAATGAGCTGAGCGAGTCAGGAGGCGCAGCATGGGATGAAAACCCTGAGCAGAGACAGACAGTCCATGCAGTGTATGCCATTCCAGGAAATACAGGAACCAAGAAGGGGAAACTGGAAATGATTTTGTGACAGCCATGAGGAGTGAGAGATACCCGCTCTGAATGCCATTCTCTGGCAGCCCACTGCTTCCTTCAGCACAGAGAACATTTATGCGGCGGTGAGGAAAAACTGTGATCTAAGGTTGGACAGTGTTTGGCCATGCTTGCAGGATTCACTGGCCCGCTGCGGTGCTACCAAGGACACCTGAGGAGCACACGCTGCCTCCAGAGACCCCAGAGGAGGATGTGAAAACACGCCAGTGCTTCTGGGGGTCACTGGCTTTGTAGACTGACCAAGATAATGCATGCACACTGTGCGCTGCACAGAGGCACCTCTGTGGGTCCAGGTCCCTTTCTTTCTCCTCCACTGAATGCACACCGGCTTTGGAAAGAGCCAATTGATGTGGTGGCCAATGTCTTTGGAAATCTAGAATCTCAGCGTTTATAGTCTGTGCTCTGGCTTAAAGCTGCCTGAGCTCGCACCATTTTGTTCAGTACAGGTTGTTTATCTGACAGTGGGCATTTTGGGGTGCTGTGCAGAGAGGGGAAAGGGATGCAGGCACAAGTTATGGTTAACCTTGGCTGTCAGGTTTACTGGATGAGTGAGGGCCTGAGGGACTGTCCAAGCATGCCTCTGTATGATTCCTTACATTAGCTAGAGCTCTTCATTTCAAACTCCATTTGCTTATGTCTCTCTCTCTCCAACATATTATCTCTATTGCTATGTTGGGAACTCTATACAATGCACCCCGATCCCACTTGCTTCCCATTCCTTCCAGGTCCATCCCCCGCCCTCCCTGAAAAAGAAAAACAAAAAAATACATCAAGTCCAATTTGAATTGGCCACAGAGCCATAGAATCATTGGAATGTGATCGAATTCCCAGGAATCAGCCCCTTAAAGACAAGTGAGTGCCTTGTTATCCAGCGTCAGCCCCCCCCCCACCCCCGTCTCCCTGGCCAGAAGCCATCAACGGTAAAGAACTTCAACAGCTTCCTGGCTTCCTGTCTGGACTGGTTTTTTGGGGACTATCACAGAGGCCTTCAATGTCTCTCATTCTCAACTAGAGTTCTTATTTGTTTCTTTGGTTTCTGCATTTGTTAGTTTGTTTATTTTAAAATAGGCTCTCAGTATAGTCCATCCTGGCCTTGGGCTCCCTGTGAACTCACCATGTTACCAAGGCTTCAAACTCATGGGCAATCCTTAGATCACTGTAGACTCCCTAGAGCTGGTATTATAGGTCTGAGCCACCATACGCAGCTCCATTAAGAGTTACCATAAATGGAGCAGCTTGACTTTGCAGGTAGAAAGGTCCTGAAGTGAACACAAAGTGGGCTGCTTGTTTCAAAGTTATTCCTCTGTAGGGTAAAACACCGGAGATTTCTTGTTCTGGCCAGCCCAGGCACAGGGGGCCCTGCTTAGTTTCAATCCATTGTCTTTATAGAACACAGTCCATTTCAGAGTTCGGTTTGACTGCATAGAACCTGCATGATCCTGTTTTATTTAGGTTTGGTCTGTTGAGGCCTCAATCAGGAGTTCAGGACAAAACAATGGCTTTCTCTAAATTACTTAATAAAACTTGCACTCCCACCAGAAGTGGAGGAGCGTTCCCCTTACTCCACATCCTCTTCAGCATAAGTTGTCATTAGCATTTTTGATCTTAGCCATTCTGACTGGTGTATGATGGTATCTCAGAGTCATTTTGATTTGTGTCTCTTGATGACTAAGGATATTGAGCAATTCCTTAAATGTCTTTTGGCTATTTGAGATTCTTTGAAAATGTGCTACATTTAACACAATGGAGTATTACTCAGTGGGAAAAAATGACATCATGAAATTTGAAGGCAAATGGATGGAACTAGAAAAAAAAACACCCTGAATGAGGTAATCCAGGCCCAGAAAGACAAACACCAACCTTCATTCAGTAACTGACGGAAGCAAATGCAGAAACCCACAGCCAAGCACTGGGCTGAGCTCCTGGAGTCCAGTCAAAGAGAGGGAGGAGGGATTATATGAGCAAGAGGGGGCAATATCATGATGGAGATACCCACAGAGACATCTGACCTGAGCTAGTGGGAGTCCCTGGAGTCATGACAGCTGGGAAGCCTGCATGGAACCAAACTAAGCCCTCTAAATGTGGATAACAGTTGTGTGGCCCTTTGCAGTGGGCCCAGAATTTATCTGTGGTCCATGAGCTGTGGCTTTCTGGAGCTCATTTGCTATGGTGGGATACCATGCTAAACCTTGATACAGGGGAGAGGGGCTTGGACCTGCTTCAACTTGATATGTCAGACTTTGTTGACTCTCTGAAAAGTGGATTGGAAGGTGGAGGGGGAAAGGGGAGGGAAAAGAAACTGGTTGGTATGTAAAATGAATTAAAAGAATAGTTTAAAAGTAAAAATAAATTGAGCAGAGCTTCTGACTAAGTCAATATAAGGAACCTAGAACTCTCCAGTCCCTATCAGTGATGTTGTCAAGAATAAGCAGATAACTCTTCTAGCTTTCTGATACTAAAAGAGAATTCCCTAATATAGTTTTGTTTACTAAGACTGCAAAAGGCTACCCTAGGAAACCACTATGTCTCCCTGACAGCTGCAGGCTGATGTTCAACACGGGACCTTTGGATTTTGGAGGAAATCAAGCTTGGGGTTTGTGTCCCTGTAAAGAGCCCCTCTTGAACTTCAGGATGTTCTCTTTGTTTAGAAGTGGGGTGTTACTGGATTTAGTCTCTTCATGTTTGAGGTATTTCTGATGCAAAAGCTACAAGAAGCATATGGCCATCAAGGACCCCCTAAAGGTGTGGGCAGCAAGGCAGTGGTATAGGCTGTTAGACCTTCAGCCTTTTGGGATGTTTCTCATGTATTCCAAGAAAGCCTTCTAATGTTTCTGGAACAGATATCCCCCATGGCCCAGTCCCACAATATCTTCAATACAACAGAGGCTCTCTGCTTCACCAAATGTCAGTCAACCACCTGTGTCTTCATCTGGCAATTCATGCACCTCTTAAAAAAAATAAACACAACAACAAAACATTTTTGCAAGGAACCTACTAAGTCAGTTTAACAAGAATAATCATTTGGGGGCAAGGCCGTCCTTGGTGATCTGATCATGTGAGGCCTTCCTCCCCATCTCTGGCTATGATTACTCAGCTCGGCTTCAGCAGCACTCCTAATCGGCTGGCTCAACCAGAATGCCCACACTCAGTCTCTCCTCTCAGTAACTTTCCACCCATCCATCCCATTTCCTTGTTTTCCCACACAGCCCTGGGGGGGGGCAGAAACACGAAGGTGATGAACCAAGCAGAACTTCTGAAGCAATACACCCCAAAGAATCCAAGTGGAAGAGCTGCACTGGACGGCTAAAACAGCAGGCAACACATCCCATAGCACAATGCCTTTTCCATCTTTTCCCGAGGATTTAGGTGCTATCGCAATGATGTCTGCAGCAGATGTGTGATAAAATCAAAATCTGCATGAGTGTGAATGCTCTATCCTTTTCACAGGTGAAAGACACATTCTCAGTGTAGCTCTTAGCAACTGCTAAATACATTCGGCTTTGTTTATTACGCAGAGAACCTGTTCCTTTTCACTTAGGGAAAGCATTTCCTGGCTTCCTTACAGACCTGGATTGCCAGCAGTATGGATTTCAGGCTTTAAGAAGCGGGGTAAAATAAAATTGACCTGGATACATGCGCTCAATAGCTTGACCACACATCTAGATGGCTACTGAGCTACTGGCAGGCAGGCAGGCAGTAGATACTCTGTGAATAGGCTGACAGCAGCCTAGATGTTGCATGCATGCCCTGAGCACCATGGAATGGGAGGGAATGACAGTTCCTTATGCTAGTAGTAACAGTCTACAGTTGTAAATTTATTAATTATTTACACACTTCATATTTTTGGAGCTCGGTTGATTGAAAGCAACAGAAGCATCAGAAAGCAAAACCTCAAAGAAGAGAATAAGCAGGAAGAAGGATGGAGGGGATGGAGGTGCCAACATGAGCTTCTCTGCCACAGCAAGAAGAAGATTAAAGGAGCAGGAGTCAAAGAGCTGGGAAGCATAGAGACTCAGGGAGGATGGACTCAGCAGCTGCAATGAACACCGGGTGGGTAGCTCTAGCTTCCCACAGTCCTTCCAGGACATGTGCTACCTAGGCCGGTCCCACCCTCACTCCCCCCACCCCTCCGTCTTTCTATTTCACATGGGAAAGTTCACATTTGTACTCTTTCTTTGGAGTGATTACATTATCTTGTAACCAAGCCCGTCCTTTTCAGACATCAGGTCCATGATGCACCTGCTTGTTCTTTGTCGTTTGTCCTGTCACGTTCTAAGGTTGACTTCTACACTCCTGAACGACCACACTGCAACACTCACGCTGCCACTGAGGTGCCTGTGAGGAGACAGACTTTAGATTTGCTTGGTGGTTGTTCCCAAGGCAGAAATTTGGTTAACTGTTAAGGTAGTTTCTCCTGGTCTGCAGGCTTATTCTGCAGATCATTGCAATCTCCAGTGAAGCCAGGAGTGCCTAACATGGCCATGGCTCACCACCAGGCACCTGCAACACAACCAGGAAGGAAGGCCACTGGCATCCTTTGATCTTGAAGTCTATTACCAGAAAATAATACCACACTTTCAGGGGTGAAGAGATGTTGGCACTTTATTAATGCCATGGCTGAGCCTTCATAAACACCAAGAAAATGTTAAATTCCAGATAACACCATCAGTGGCTTCTGGGTACTTCAAAAAGCCCTGATTTGAAATGGTATGTGTGATCATTTTGATTAAGGTCAATAATTGCTGGCACAGCATTGTAGCTCCAAGGACAACCACATTTAACCAGAGGCCTTTGAAGTGAAGCGTGGCAACATTTCTAGAGTCCTAAGTGGTTCTATTAGTTCGAACTAAAGCTGACTGAACCAAAATGAAAGAAGCACAGATGCATGAATTCCATCTCACTTTCTTCTATATCATATGTGTTACTGAATCCCACCTTCCACATTGTGCAGTACGCACATACATAGACACAAACACATACATACACATGCATATATAGATACACCTTCATACACATACACACAAAGAAATACACAAACACAGGCACATATACATACATACACATGCATATATAGATACACCTTCACACACATACACATATACTGAATCACACAGACACACACATACAAACACACAAACACAGTCATATGCACACATAACACACTTATATAGATACACATTCACATGCATACACACATACTGTGACACATACATACACACATACAAATACACAAACATAGACACATACACATGCATATATAGATACACCTTCACACACACACATACTGAGACACACAGATACAAACACACATACAAATACACAAACACAGACACATACATACATATACACTCATACAGATACACATTCACACATATATATAGTGAGACACACAGATACACACACATACATACACTCATAGACAGACACACTTCACACACATATAGTTACATATACAGACACATAGATACACAGACACACAAACTCAAACTCACACACATACATATAAACAAACATACAGAGACATTCACAGACAGACACATTTCACACATATACACAGTTACCTATATAGACAGACACACAGATATACACACACACATGAACACACTGTCTAGATAAAAGTCTTTAACCTGGACCCTTGGCCAGCACTGTCCCTAGGCTTCTCAAAGTCAAGTTAGTAGTCTGAAGCAGGGCAGTTCCACCAACTGAGGCAGGTGTTTAGTGCTTTGGGCTTGGCACTGTTGCACATCAACAAGTGTTAACGAGAAGGTGACTTCAGCCCAGCCCTCCAGAGTCTACAAGGCTCCATCAACTGCACCAGTTGCTTTTCCTTCCTTCCCGTATTTCTTCATACCTCCCACTCATCCACTGGAAGTCAGCTCTGAGTCAGATATCTGTGCTAGACTGGGGGGTGGTGAGGAAATGCAAATGCATGCCAACCAGGTGGGGGTGTCTTGGTCACCCTAGCACCACAGTATAGAAGTGCCATACTGTACTGCGCTTATCTGGATATGAAGTTCCTGAGGCCTGGGGCACATGGCTGTCATCCAATGCCTTTGCTGAGACCACAGTATCTGCTTTCTCTGTAAGCCCCTCAGCTTCATATCAGGCTGTGTAGCTGAACTCATCACCCTCTCTTCTTGTATGCAGTTTCAGAACAATTGAACAGCACTAATTCCCAGACTGAGGCTTCTAGACCATGTCTAGCTAATGGCAATGTCAGGCCCCAGTGTCAGCTTCTTCTTTTGCTTCCTCTCTGAGACAGGCGTGTCTCACATCCTGGATTATGAAATGCTATGGAGAATTCTAACCCACAGAGCTTGCTAGAATAGGGTCTTCCCCAAACTCCCGCTAGAAACTCACCAGGTGATTACATTAGGAAGCAGAACCGTTGGGGAACTGACTGATGATAAAGTTTTGAATGTTCGCTATACTCCTTTTCAGTGTTGGAAGAACCTGCCTTGCCCCTCTGCTACATGAAGACACAAAGAGGGTGCCATCTTGGGAGTAGAGAACAGTCTCACTAGACAGTACTGGAAGGACCTACTGGCAGCCTGAATTCAGTCTCTGCAGTCTCCAGAAATATAAGCAAAAATTTATGTTGGATAAATTTCCAAATCTAAGGCATGGTGTGGGAAGTCCTTCTGTATATGTGTTGCTTTTATTGGTTAATGAATAAAGCTCCTTTGGCCTATGACAGGGCAGAATAGAGCAAGGCAGGAATTCCAAGCAGATAGAGGAGGAAAGAAGGCAGAGTCAGGGAGATGCCATGGAGCTGCCGAAGGAGACAGGTTCCAAAACTTTACCCAGTAAGCCACAGCCTTGTGGCAATACACAAAATAATAAAAATTGGTTAATTTAAGATGTAAGAGTTGGCTAATAAGAAACCTAAGCTAACAGGCCAAACAGTGTTGTAATTAATAAAGTTTCTGTAATTAGTTGGGTCTGGGTGGCTGGGAAATGAACGAGCAGTCTCCTTCTACAAAGGCATCTTGATATAGCAGCCTGGATGGAGTGTTGGGATGCCTGCAGATTATCCTGTGGGAAAGACACTGACTGGGAGACCCCACAACATTGCTCACCAGCTGTGCAAAGGTCCTAGCGGCAACTTGGCTGCACCTGTGAGCAGGAAGCCTGAGGTCTGGTAAGGGAGCAGGACAGCCAGTGAGTACTTGGCCTCTTGGACCTGCAGGCAGCCACCTCGGAAGCAGCAAACATTAGGGAGAAAAAAAAAAACATTGTGAAAACCACGGAGTGAACTGAGCACAGAGTGAAGAACTGGGTATCTATGTCAGGGCTAGCACCACAAGTACCACAAACCAGAGGCTCAGGCAACAAGAGCCTCCCTCATTTCTGGAGCCTAGCAGTTAAGACCACAGTGTTGGCAGCGTTTGCTTCTCTGAGAGCCGGAGGGAGAGCCTAGATCAGTTCCTTGGATTCCCGGTGCTTTGCTCTAATCTCAGGAATGAATGCCTTAACCCATGGAAAGAGTGCCCCGGTGTCTCCCCTTCGGCTCCCATGGCACTTCCCTTATGTGTCCCTGTCCAGTTCTCCACCAGTTAGACCAGATTAAGGACCCAGGTGCTCCAGTGTGACCACATATTCACTAATGTAATCAGTAGCAACCCTATGCCCAATAAGGCCACATTCTGAGATCTTTAAGGACATGGCCTCGCCAAATGTTAGGAAAAGAACATGCAAATGACAAATGCCTCCATGGATGAGATAAGCAGCTGTGACTGCTCACCCAGGAGCTAGGGACAAGCTGGCTTTCCACCCTTCAGTCAGGGTACAGCATCCCTTTAAAAGGTAAATCACAGTAAACAAACTATCTTATAGACATATGATACCTTCCCTCGGTGCCCTCCAGAACAAAGAACCAAATGCAAATGCCTTACCCTGACCTTCTAAGGCCTGTGTGATATGCCATCCCTCCCACTTTCCTCCTAGCCCCAAATCCCATGTACGGCAGTCTTTATAGTGTGGTCAAACACATGCGTACAGTGGATGTGTGTGACAGCATTGTGCAGGCTTGCTCAATGTCCTCATCTGTGGGTATCATCTCGTAAGTCCTCCAGCCTCATTATTCACGTTCACCACTGCCTTCCCCTGACCTGATTCAGCGTCTGAGGCACAAGAGTGCTCGGTAATATTCAGAGATAGTGAATGCTCATAGGATGGGAGTCCCCCTGCCTTCTTGCAGTCTATAATGCCTAGACTCACTCAATCATCTCTCGACAGTTTCATTTCCTAAAGCTCCTCCTTCTCTGCAGCCCCCTGCTACTCTTCCTATTCAGAGCTCGCACTTCTCACTCTGAAATTTTACAGTCCTTAGGGCACCTCCTTAACTCAGTCTTACCGCTCCCCATTATCTTCTGTACCAATGCTGCCAGAAAGATTTTTCCCAAAAGAGGTCTGTGACCAGTTACACCGCCTTGGGACGGTGCCCCATCTGTGGACAGGCTTCTGTACAGCGCCGATGGCCTTGCATGAACCAATCTCACAAGTGTACAGCTGGACATGGCAAACACATACAGTTGCCTGCCTCCTGTAAGTGGCCTGTAGGAGGTAAGGCTGTGGGAACCGCACTGAGAGAAATAAGAGACAATAAAGAGGCCTCAGCAAGACATTCCATCACCACAATTCTTCCTGTCAGAAAAAATGGTTCAAAGTAACACACAGATATTCTTGTCAGAGATGCATCACAGAGCGTGTGTCTAAAGAGCGCGGGGGGGAGGGGGAGATCAACCGTGCAATGCTCCACAGAAGTAGAAACGTTGAAGGCGAGGGAAATCAAGACGTTGAGCTATTCACACATTTGGAAGTAACTGCGCACAGAATGCCTGCTAGCAAGGTCAGCTTTCTCATTACTACAGACAACTCAACTTTCCCATCGCTGCAAACTCATTCCCCTTCACTTCAACAAATGTGGCTGTGGATCTCACCAGGGATGTTCATGACATTTTACATAATGATAGAAAGTTCAGAAACAATAAGAAAGTCGAGAAGAATAGACACCAGAGAAGCTTACAATTGCATTGTTCTGATATGACAGCATGCATAGGCAACCCCAGAAATTCTACCAGGGACCTCCCACAGCTGGTAAACACCTTCAACTAAGTGGCTGGATACAAAATTAACTGAAAAAAATCAATAGCCATCCTATATGCAAACGATAAATGGGCTGAGAAAGAAATTAAGGAAACAACACCTTTCACAATAGCCACAAACAATATAAAATATCTTGGGATAACTCTAACCAAGCAAATAAAACTTTAAGTCCTTGAAGAAAGAAACTGGAGAAGAAAACAGAGGATGGAAAGACCTCCCATGCTCATGGATTGGCAGGATTAACTTAGATAGTAAAAGTGGCCCTCGTACCAAAAGGAATCTACAAATTCAATGCAATCCCCATCAAAATTCCAACACATATTGTTCAGACCTTGAAAGAACAAAACCCCAGGACAGTGAAAACAATCCTGTAAAATAAGAGAATTTCTGGAGGTATCATCATCTCTGATTTCAGGCTAGTACAGAGCTGTAGTAATAACCAAAAAGCACGTGATATTTGCATAAAAACAGACAAGTGGATCAACAGAATCAATTCAAAGACCCAGAAGTAAATCCACATACCTACAGACACCTGATATTTCAACGAAGAAGCCAAAATTAAACAAACAATGGAAAAAAGGAAAGCATCTTCAACAAATGGTGATGGGTGTCCATCCATATCTATTACCCTGCGCAAAAATATAATAAAGTGGATCAAAGATCTCAACATAAATCCAGTTACACTGAACCCAACAGAAGAGGCAAGTGGGACCTAGCCTTGAAAGTGGTGTTTATTGCTTAAATAAGCATACAAAGTGAGACATTGTCTATGGCATTTTGAAACACTCTTGGTGCACTTTAATTCTGATTCTTCCCTGTCTGTACTGTGCTCTCTCCTACTTGCCAAGAAAAGTACACCCTCTGTGTTTCCCACTTTCCCTCTCTACATCTGTGCCTTGCTAGTCACATCTCTGTAACTTCCTCTCCCCTCCTGTAGCAAGGAGGAGAAGCTGCTTGCTGGTTCCCGGCCGCCTGGCTAGCTTAGACCCAAAATAATCACACAGAAACTGTATTAATTAAATCACTGTTTGGCCCATTAGCTCTAGCTTCTTATTGGCTAACTCCATTTCTATGTATCACCACATGACAGTGGCTTACTAGCAAAGTTTTGGCATGTCTGACTCTGGCAATGACTCCATGGCTTCCTTCTAACTCTGCCCTTTTTTCTCCCAGCATTCAGCCTAGGTTTCCTGCTTACCTAAGTTCTGCCTTGCTATAGGTCCTAAGCAGTTTCTTTATCCATTAATGGTAATCACAGCACACAGAGGGGACTCCAACATCACTCTCCAATCCTCCCATGGTCCCTTTTGACTTTACAGGGTTCTATGGTTACTTCAGGCATTTTTAAAATATGAGTCTAGGTTACCACAGTAGGTATAATATTGCTCAGTTCCATCCATTTACTTGTAAATTTCATTTTATTTTTATTTACACATCAATAAAATCCCACTGTGGGTTTTTACATTTTCATAGGCCCTCATCAGTTGAAGAACATCTACATTGTTTCCATTTGCTAGTTACTGTGAAGACAGCTGCAATGACTGTGGCTGAGCAAACATCTGTCTGCTAGGACATGGAGATCCTGGACATACGCCAGGAACAGAAACAGCTAGGTCATAAGGCAAATCTCTTTTCAGCTTTTCGAGAATTCTCCACACTGATTTCTAAAGTGGGCAGACTACTATGCAGTCCCACAGTGAAGAAGAGTTTCCCTTTCTCCACATCCTCACCGACATTGGCTATCAGTGGTTTTCTTCATCATAGCCATTCTGACTTAGGCAAGATAAAATCTCAGAGTAGCTTTAATTGGTGCGTTCATGTGGCTTCTGAGATACCTTTGTTTAAACCCTTTTTATTCTTCTTCTATTCAGGTCCATTTTTTAATTGGGTCATTTGTTTTCTTGATTTGTGTGTTGTTCTTTGTATATCCTGAATATTAATCTAGCCGATGAACAGATGGCAAAGATTCTTTCACACTCTATAGACTTCTGCATCACTCTGTGGATTATTTTGTGGTGATACAAGACTTTTTTAGCTTTATGAGGTATCATTTGACAATTTTGACCTTAAATTGTGGGCAAAATGGACTCCCTCCCTAACCTATATCTTGTGGAGTATTACTGTCTGTCCCTTCTTTAGTACTTTAGTACTTTCCAAATTCCAGGACCACACTGAGATATCCAGTCCACTCATGGCTCATTCATGTGTGGGTGGGGAGGATGACATATATGGGTATGTGGGTCTACTTCCATTATTCTGCATGTCAAATTACTTCCTCGGCGCCTTTTGCTGAAGATGTTGTCTTTCCCATAGTGTATAATTTTAGAATCTTTGTCAAATACCAGATGGCTGTAATTATGTGCATTCATTTGGGTCTTCTAATTTCATCCCTTTATTGACACATCTGCTTTTGTGCTGGGACCATGCTGTTTTTATTACTGCAACTCTACAATATAGCTTGAAGTATGATATGGCAATCCTTCCAGAATTGTTCCTTTTGCTCGGGACTGCTTGACCTATCCAGGATCTTTTGTGGGTTCATATGAATTTGGACAATGTTTTTCTACTCCACTGTACAATCTATTCGCTGTTGACTGAAATTGCATCAAGTTTATAAATTGCTTTTGGAAGAATGGTCATTTTCATAATGTTAATTATACCAACCCATCAGCATGGGAGGTTTTATCTTCTTCTTATGTCTTTATCAATTACTTTTAAAAATAGATTTAAAGTTTCTAATGCAGTGATATTTAATCTCTTGGGTAAGGTTAATTTCTAGGTATTTTATATTTAGGCTATTATAAATGGGAGTATTTCCATGATCTCATCACATTACTTAGTGGTATTAGTTACTGGTAGAAAGGTTACTGATTTTTGTAAATTGATTGTGCATCCTGCCACTTTCTAAAAGTGTTGTTATTTTCTAGAAGTTTTCTGTGGAAATTTTTGGTTCCTTTACGCATATCATTTTGCAAATAGTATTATAGTTTGACTTAATTTTTTATTTGTACCGTTTTAATTTCCTTATCTTATTTCTCTAGCTATTACTTCAAGCATTATATTGAAAAGTAGCATGGCTATTAGACAGTTGATGAGATTGCTTTGATGTGCTCTTTCTTTATCTGGAATAATGTTGCTGGAGGACTTGTCATATAAACTCTTTATTGTGTTGAGGCAGGTACCCTTCATCTCTATTCTCTCTAGGACTTTTATCACGAAGGCATGATGGCCTTTTGCAAACCGCCTTTTCTGCATCTATTGAATAGATCATGTGATTTTTTGTCTTTAACTCCATTTATGTAACTTATTACATGTATTTAGTTACATATGCAGAATCTTCCCTGTCTCTCCCGGATAAAGCTAATTTGATGATAGCAGAGGGTCGTTTCACATATGCATGCATTCAACTCAAAAGTAAAATACTGAGAACTTTGGCATCTGTGTTCAACAAGAGTTAGTTTTCGTGTTAGAATAACTCTGGCTCAGAGCAGGAGTTTGGAAGTGCTCCTTCCAAACTGTCTGTCCTGGGACTTCCTCTGGCTTGAACTTGTACTGGTCTTGCGTGTACTGTCACCATCTCTGTTCGTCTGTATGAAAATCAGCTCTGTTGTGTCTGGAAGATAGCTGTCACGGAGTTATCCACCTATTCTGACTCTTGGAAGCTTTATGCCTCCTCTTCCACACAGACCCCTGAGCCGTGAAAGAAGGGTTTTGATAAAGACAATTCATTAGGACTAAGCTCCAGGGTCTCTCGCTCTGCACTCTGCCCAGGTGTGAGTCTCTTTGTTAATCACCATCTACTGGAAAAGAAGCTTCTCTGACGAGAGCTGAGGAATGCTGTGGGGTCTGTGTGCATTGCAATATGCCATGATGAGTCACATTGCTGCTGCTTCTTTAGCAAAATAGTAGTAGCAGGTTTTCCCTTTGGGCCCTTAGTCCTAATGAATTGTCTTCATCAAAACCCTTCTTTCACGGCTCAGGGGTCTGTGTGGAAGAGGAGGCATAAAGCTTCCAAGAGTCAGAATAGGTGGATAACTCCGTGACAGCTATCTTCCAGACACAACAGAGCTGATTTTCATACAGACGAACAGAGATGGTGACAGTACACGCAAGACCAGTACAAGTTCAAGCCAGAGGAAGTCCCAGGACAGACAGTTTGGAAGGAGCACTTCCAAACTCCTGCTCTGAGTCCTAGCTAGTCTCAGGTTCTTGGCCACGTTATCAGTGTCGGGTATGAGCTTCATCTCATGTGGGGGCTTTAAAGCCAATCACAAAGTGGTTGGTTATCCCCAAAACATATTGCTCATGGATATCCTGCAGACAGATCACTGGGTTCACAGCTGGGTGGCATTGATGACTGTCCCCTTAGGTAGCATGTAAAGAATCTTCCAGTACCATAAATGTTGGCCATTAGGGGCAAGTTCCTACTTGGACACCAACTCTATTTCCCCACGTCCAATGGCATAAGCAAATGGCATCTTCAGCAATAAGGGCTTGTTGTGATAACCAGTATTTTTTTTTTAATTTTGATTGAGGAGTTGAAGTCACTAATATGTAGTTATTACTGAAAGGTATGTGTTGATTGCTGTCTTGCTCTCTTTTCTTAGTTCTTAGTTCTATTTTGTGGTCCAGTAATTATAGTTTTATTTGTTTTCTTTCTGTAGCCTCTGGAGTATGCTTCTTCCTCTTTTCAGTCCAAATTACTGGTTCCCATATTTGCTGCAGGGCTGATTTAGTGGACATAAATTCCTTTAGTCTGTTTATATCATGGAAATTTTTCTTTCTCTTTCAACTGTGGCAGATTTTGCGGGGTAAGGGAGTCTGGATTGGCATCTGTGGTCTTTAGTAAGCTCCAAGCCCTGCAGCTTTTAAAGTTTCCACTGAAGAGTCAGGTTTTCCTTGTTTGTTTGCTTGTTTTTTATGGGATTTTCAAATAGATGACTTCTAACTTTTCTCCTGCACCACTCAGTGCTCTCTCTTCAGTATATCTAGAGTTTAAATTATACTGTGCCATGGGGAGTTTACTGTCTGTTCTTATCTATTTTCTGCTCTATATGACTTTTGTATCTGTATTGCTCTGTTTCCTTAATTTTGGAACATTTACTTCTATGAGCCTGTTGATCACTATGTAATGGACCTGGAAAGGGAGGGTCCAGGGCTCACACAGTGTAGCTCTAACTGTCCTGGAACACATTGTATAGACCATGCTAGTCTTAAACTCAATTAGAAGTCATCCCTACTCTGCCTCCAAAGTGCTGGGATTATAGGCATGTACCACCAGACCTGGCTCAGAATCTATTTTTCACTTCTTAAAAGAATATTAAAACCACCTATGTGACTATCTTCTTGGGTAACTGACAATGGAAGAAAGTTGTACTTCCCTAAAGCAGATGTTTCTAGAAGATATACACAATTAACTTCATTTATTTCCTGTCAACGCATCACTTTTTTTGTAGAGAAAACCAAAAATATTAGGTCCCAGAAAACTCTCCCTTTTTTGATATCCCGAGAGCAGTCTGAGAGAGTCTCAAGTCAAGAAAACATCTTGATTAAGTCTGCTTTGTACTTAGTTCCTGCCCAAGTTACTCTTCTGTGGTTTTTGTTTGTTTGTTTTGTTTTTTAGAATTAAGACTTGGTCCACAAGAACGTCAATTCTCAAGTCATTTGTCAATGAAGCTGTAATTTCTTCAATGTGCTTTAGTGCCTTTGTTGAGACTCAGTTGCCTGGAGTCACCAGGGCTTATTTCCAGAGTCACTACTTTGTTCTGTAGTCATTACTGTACCAATAAAGTGGTCTCTTTATCGGTAAAGCCAACCTCATGTTGCTTTGGCTACCATAACTCTGGGATGTGTCTTAAAATCAGGAATGGTGATGTTTCTAAACCCGCTCACTCGATCGTGATGGCTGTTGAACTATTGTGCTCCCATATGAATTTTGAGAGATGGTTTATTCTAGTTCTTTAAAGAATAAAGAATGCTGGTCACAAGAAACTGGGACGAAGTGCAATGGCAGATAAAAGGGGGTTGCCTGCAATCTGTTTATGATGTAAACATGTTGAACTGTCAGGCCCAATTAACATGCAAAATCAGCATGCTTAATGAAAACTGAAATAGCTTTACAGGCTTTTCAAACAAGGTTAAGTAGCTTTGATGGCTTACATTATAACAGACCAACAGTTCCACCAGGGACCAAGAGAAACCTCAGGTAAAATATCAATTTAAAATTTAGAGAAACCAGAAACAGACAGAGGGCAGGGATCCAGAAAGAAACCGTGTTTGTTTTGCAATGCTCTCCACAGATGTTTGTCTCAAGCTAGAGGGGTACAGAAGGCACAGAGGCTAGGCAGAGAACAGTGGCCAGGATGAAGAAGGCAAGAGGACCTGAAAGAGGGTCTGGGGTCAACAAGAAGCCAAAAAAGAGTAGCTTTAAATTCCCAGAAAGCAAGTGATAAAGCAGAGTCTGGGGACCTAGGTCTGTGAACCCAGCTATGCAGAAGTTTGAGGAAGAGGACTGCAAAATCAAGGTCACCATGGGCCAGCTTAGGTAGCTTCAAGTGAGATTCTATCTTAAAATTAAAATTCGTAAAGGCAGCAATTGCAGCTCAGTTTTGTGTACATAAAATCCTGCATTTAACCACCAGTGCTGAGAAAAAAGTAAGCAATGACAGAAATGAGCCAACAAGTGATAGCTTCCTTTCAACACATTTGCTGACTTAGCCACACAGAGTGGAGACAATCATGAAAATGAGTGTACGAGACAAGGCCCTCAGTTGACACCTCGAGAGAACTGTGGCTAAGAAATGGGGAGACCAGTGCCCAACGGAGCCTCAGCAAGACAACAGGCCAGCCTACACTGGCTCACACCTGCACAGAGATGTGAAAATATGACTTCAGAACTCACAGGTTCTTGGGCACAATCAACATTGCCTGAACTGTCACGAAGCAAAATCAAACAATGCAGTACAAAGAAGCAGGCCAGAAATGGCCAGAAATGGTAGGTATGAGACCTAGATTTAATGACCAACGTATGCAAGAAAATGGACTGCAAGATGCAAGATGGAGAGTCCCCAAACTGCAATCTGTTCGAATAAAACCACAATTTTTCAGCCAAAAGACACAAAACTTTAGACCTGAATAGACGCATGGCTTCCACAGAACACTGAGAAGATGAAGAAAGACTTAGCTATTAGAAGGTGAGTTGGAAAGCTTTGTACCAGGTCCAACATAGAACACAAATGGAGAATAAAGAGCATAGACAGTAGGGACACAGGACATATGGGAGGTTTCAGGTGACTAGAGTCACACAAGATAGGAAAGAAAACCATGTTGGAGCAATGTAAGAGATAACATGAAGAATATCTGAAGTTCTTTCTAGCTCTTGAGATATTCTAATTCCCATGCTGTGCTGTGAACTCTGAGCATCAGAATTTGTTCATCTTATCTTACTGTGGTCATGGTATCATTGGTGAGCTTCTCTGCTTCCCTTCCCATTACCTACCACATAGACCCTGGCAATGCATTTCCTACCCTCTTAAGAAATAACACCTGATACCTATGTAAGAGTGGAATCATGGGTATTTGTCTTTCTTGCCTGGCTTAATGTAACATCTTCTAGGTCTACCCACGTTTCTGTGGATGACTAGATTGGCACAGTAATATAATATTGTTCATGCACACTGTCGTCTGTTCATGAGTGATTGACAGATTGACTCCGTATCTTGACTATGACCAATGTTCTTTCTCCAAAGAAAAAAAATACTCATGGTCTTGAATGTTTTCCTTGCCTTTATTTATTTCATCATCACACAGTGTTTACTTGAAACTAAACATCACATTGTGCCCAAACATATGTGAAATTACTTTGTCAATCAAAAAAAAAAAGAAAGAAAGAAAAAGGAAGACGGAGTAACTTCTTTTTCAAGCATGAATGTAGGGTATCAAACTACAAATTCAAAAATGCTACAAACCTTGGGTAAAAAGCTCAACTTCTAGCTTTATCAACCTCTATGGCATGGTCATGGATGTCTGATGTTCCCTCTTAAAATGTCTGCTCTAACGGGACAAGAGTGAGGTTGTGCATCTCACTTCTCTCCCATCCCTTCCAGGGCTGTGCAGCATGCTACCAGTTCTGCATACTGAGGATCTGAGTCATCGCCATGAATATTCTAGTGGTGTCTAGCCTGCCTCTGTGCCTTCTCAACTACCTGCTATTACCTATTCTCACATGGTGATGATTGATTGGGCTTCCACAAGGAAGCTGGCGGCAGAGCCTACCAAGAAGGAGGAATCAGTGTGGAGTCACACAGAGTGTGGCTGTAGTCCTGCATCATCTGGGAAAAGTGCAAGTACAGAGCTCTCAGAAGACCAGTTCAGCAGTTTCCAGGATTAGTGGAGAGAGGAGGAACGGGCAGGACATACTAGGTGCTAACTAAAGGTATGATCCT
Source organism: Ondatra zibethicus (assembly GCA_004026605.1). Taxonomy (NCBI): domain Eukaryota; kingdom Metazoa; phylum Chordata; class Mammalia; order Rodentia; family Cricetidae; genus Ondatra; species Ondatra zibethicus. Next base: position 38,561 of record PVIU01002018.1, read on the forward strand.
CAGTGATATATACTTGTTACACAAAGTTCAAGATGCAATGAAAGAGCCCTCCTGTCAGCTGCACACTTGCAAGGTTCTCTGTACATTCTGTCTAAACTTTCAGGAAAGAAAAATTAAATATTTCAATTTTTAGAAAGGAAAAGCAATCCTAACCCTGGGGCATGTTGAACCTTCATCTGAGTGTGGAGCGGAAGTGGTATTTCTATAGTATACACAGCTGCGTTTCACTCCATGGCCGGGAGGATGTCCTGGGGTGACCCCCAAGCTGATCATACTGAGCACCCTCCCCACGAGATCTAAAGGAGCTTCATTTAACTCCACACAAATAAGAACAATAGATAATCTATCAGGACAACACCCTGGAGATTAAACTTTCTGGAAAGGCTACTTAAAGAGGAAATTCTCAAAAAGGAACTCACAGGTGCCTCTGGCAATAGCTCTCTTGGTCCTGAACAATCTGTGTTGAGCAGGAGCTGCACACGTAAAGCACAATGCAGTGGGTAACACGGAGGATGCTATGACAACTCTGATAAAGTCCTGTCTTCCTGGTCCTAAAGGGACTAAGCACAAAGAGCTGCAGGACATCAATGCCAGTGTGCCCAGCGGACTGAGCTCCACCCTCTGTTTCACGGCCTTGCTGGAAGTTCTGAAATTAAAATCCAAGTCTTCACAAAACCGGTCCTATGGCAATGGAGGCAGTAACAGCCAATATCTTTCTTAATCTGTTGATGGCTAAGCAGCCATTTGCTGAAAATTCTAACACCGTATCGAACTTGAACATCATGGCTAACGATAAATGAAAACCATATCCTGCAACCCTGAATACACTCCAGATGATGCGTTCCCCCATAACACAGACTTTAACTGAGTTGCGTTCCTCTCTGCCATTCACTTTTGATTGCTGGAACTCACAGGTGGAAGGAGAGAATGGACCCCATATAGTGTGTCCCCATTTCTACACATGCACCATAGCATGTGTGTTTATGCACGTATACACACACACACACACACAAACAAAGGTCCTGCTCTGAGGGAGGTGAGCGCACACACAGAATTGGTGCTAGGGTGAAGGCAGACCCACCCTGCAGCTGGGGAACAGGAGCACAGCCAACACTTGGGAGACCTTGATGACCTTTTGAGGCAATTTCAAAGATGCTCTGCAGAGGCCCTTTGTCTCCTGGAGAGTCAGAATGGCAAAAGGCATGATTCACAGAGCTGTGGAGCCACAGCATAGTCCCAGAAAATAAGATACTTACAAGTGAAATGTGGACCTTGGGATACACGAGAAGTACTGCATAGGAAACGGAATATAAGTAAGTGATGAGGGTTGAGTCGGCAGTGAACGGTAGATGCCAGAAACGAAGGAAACTCAACTGAAGACTGTGTTATGGTAGGGAAGCATCATTTGGAAGTGCATTTATGGTTTCAGGATTTAAGCTTTCATTTAGCTTTAGCCACAGTGCTTAAAGTTTGATAACGTTGTAGGATTTTCTCCCCATAACCACTTAGCAATCAACAAATTAAGAAAGATGTTGACCGTCACTGCCTCCATTCTCACAGGACTCTTAGTGACTTTGTAGCTGCTGAGACTTCTAATTTCAGAACTTCTAGCTGGGAAGTGAAACAAAGATGGCGTTCAGTCCATTTGGCACCCGGGCACTGATGTGCTGCAGTTGTTTGCCCTTAGTCCCCCTGGGACCAGGAGGATACCAGACAGGAGTTTCCATTTCCCAGAATAAGGGGCAGCCAATACGAAATCTAAGAAGCACAGGGACATAGGCAATTACATCTATTTATTTGTGTGTCTGCGTATGTGCATGCATGTGTATGCAAGCATGCATGCTGTCTATGGTACACCAACTTGTGCGGTCAGTTCTCTCCTTCCGCCTGTGAGTTTCAGGAACTGAACTCAGGTCTATGGACTTGGCGGCAAATGCTCTCCCTGCTGAGCTAGCTTACCAACCCTGATTAAAGCCATTCTATACTATTTGGTGGAAGGGTCAGAATTCAAGGTTTAAATCCTAACATGGGGAGAAGAGGTGTGTTTCAGCTGACGAAGCACTTGCTTAGCTTGCAGAAGCCCTGGATTGGATCTACAGCACTGCATTAACAAGGAATGGCGGTGCATGCCTATAATCCCTGCACTCAGATTAGAAGTTCATGGTAAACTTGGTTACACAGCACACTTGAGCCCAGCCTGGGACATATGATACCCTATCTCAAAATAAATAAATAAATAAAAATCCTGAAAGGATGAAGCGAGAATTACCAAGAGATCTTATGAGGTCTGGCTCACATACCGAGAAGCCTGCTACAGTTTTTTCAAACCTAGGACATAACTCAAATCTCTCCCACCTCTCTTCAGGCCTTGGTCCCTTGGGTCCAGGGATGTTTTATGGCCAGCGTTTACTCATCTCCGTTTGTGTCACACAGGGGACCTTGTAAAGCTGTCCCCATCCGCAAATGATCACGCTGATGTCATTGGGTAACGTTGTTCCGACATTACCTACCTGCTAACCCGTCTTGAACGACTTTGACCTTCACTCAAGACCTTGTCATCTATGGGTGATGTCACATGGCATCCTGCTCTGGCAGATCTGATTTCCACACAAAAATGCCTCACCAAAGTGTAATTCTGAGCACCAAGTACATCTCCAAGCTATAGGGGCTAGGCAAACCTCCAGGAACACCAATGTGCCATCCCCACTAAAGGGCTGTGTGATTGTGTCTGCAGAGGAACTTTCAGTGTTAGGGATAAATTGGAGTGGGGCACCAAGGCACTGAGAAGGTGTGTGGATGAAAGACAACCAAACCAAAGACAGGGTAAGAAACAAATGCATTAAAAACGAGCACTTCCTGAGCACAGTCCACTGAGTTAATTACTTCCCAGGTAAGGGAATATTACATTATTAATTGGTTTTAGTGCATACCCCATTTTCAGCCAATGGGTTGTGTGAAGTAAGTTTCTTTTATTCATTCTACCTCTTTGTTCATACATTGATATTAATTTTTTTGTTTGGAGGTTTTGTGTTTTATGCTACAGATGGCACATGAAACCTCACATTCACTGTTCAACCATTAGCCACACCTTTGAGATGTGTCAATTTTTGAAAAGACAATCACCCATAACATAATTTTAACATGCCATGGAAGCTTTATGTCAGAAAAGAACACTTGTAATATCTAGAAATTAAAAGAGACGTTCCTGCCATTGATATGAAGGAACTAATCCCAAGCACAATACACTACGAGGAGAAAGCAGGAGCTGATGTGTCAGCAATGCCCTGTCCTTTCTCTCAGACATCCCCAGATTCGGAGGCAGTGGGCATAGAGAAGCCCCAAAAGGGATACTGCTGGCAACATCAAATTACCTGCTCTGGGTATGCAACAATGCATCTGGGCAGGAGGCACACGACCCCTGGCAGACACGTCAGAAGGGTCTGTGTAACACATTCTAGCAGTGACACTTGCTAAGCAGCTAAGCACTTGCCATGGGGACTGACATCTTCCACAGGAAAGTCCCATGCCCACCTTGCTTACAAGCCTATAGAAACCCATATGCTCAGGAAAATAATGTATTTGCTCTTATAGTCCCCCTGAAGCAGATACATAAATGACCAAGAGGGGCTTATCCACAGATTCAAACCAAAAGGTACCTGCCACTTAAATGCATCCCTAATATAAGAGAGGTCAGGTAAAGATGATGGCTACACAGCCCCAAACAATCCCATTTGAAAAACATGTACTGTCACCACGTGTAAGAGTGGGTACAGTTCTTGCTCTCCAGAGCAATGGCTCATGACTGATGTCACAAATGGTGTCTCCTGAATCTTAAAGACCATTTTCAATATCACATCGCTGAACACTTAAGGAGTTATCGTGGTCTTTGAACCCACATGACAAAACTCCAACACAAATCCACTGGAGACCGTACACTTGAAGGGATGAAGGAGCGGCCGAGCCAAACAGGGGCTTCTTACCATGTTTATGGATGACACAGGACCTATGCTGTTCACATAAATGTCCACATCGATCACAGTTGGCTTTACTGTGGAGAAAAATACACACGTGTTAGTAATGTATGGTACAGTGAGAACAGGAGGGCGAAGCCAGATGTCCAGAAGCTTGGCCACTAACAAACAGCACAGGAGGGGGGATTTCTCCTGGGGACTTAATTTGCATTTAAAACTCAACTTCGCTTGTCTTACTTCTTAAACTCTCTAAAAGGAGGAGAGATTCCCACTTGAATTTATTCAGCTGTGGGAAGATAAGACAGTTACCCACTGCAAATTGCCAGTAACAGATGACTATAGAGATATTTGATGTTACTTAAGCTGATTTTATGGCAAAGAAATGAGATAAAATATAAGACATTGCATATGTAATCTAATGTCTAAGTAATTATAAAGCTGAATCACAGATGAGCAATATCAGAGGTAGATAAAAAAAACTATAATTTCAAAGCAAAATTCTAGTAAGTTCAAACACCAAAAAAATGAAAACATGGCTTAAAATTATCACCATTATTTAAGGAGACATACAAATGTCTAACACAGAGATAAAATGCTACAGTCAAAAATGTTGTGAATGAAGATACCACCGCTTCAAGTGTGAGTGTGAACAGCTCCTGTAAGCAGCACACATTGCAGGTTAGAGTGTGACTGTGAACAGCTCCTGTGAGCAACACACACTGCAGGTTACAGTGTAAGTGTGCACAGCTTGGGTAAGCGGCACACACTGCAGGTTAGAGTGTGAGTGTGCACAGCCCCTGTGAGCGGTACACACTGCAGGTTAGAGTGTGAGTATGCACAGCTCCAGTGAGCGGCACACACTTCAGGTTGGAGTGTAAGTGTGTACAGCTCCCATGGGCAGCACACACTGCAGGTTACATGACTCACTCAAGTTCCTTTCCCTTGCCTGCAGAGGAACCGTGTACCACCAGTGAGGCAACAGGGATTCTACAGAGTCCGAGCTCAGGAGCCAATGTCCTGTTCAGGGGGAAGTCCTTCACTACTCAGGAATAATCAAAGGAGAGAACAGAGCGAGTTTCAGAATATTCCTGCCCAAGAGGAACATAAACAAGATGCATGAACTTGTCCACATGAAGTTTCCATAGAAACAAGACTGTTTGCTCCTGCAATTATTTCAATGGGCCTCCTGCAGTTTTGCTGAATAGCTGCTCATTCACAAATGGACTCTGCACTTTGCTTCTGGAACTGAGGCATCTTTGGGCTTCCAGGCCCACACATTCAGGGATCAAAATCCAGGACAATGGTTCTCAGACTTGAGATGAAACAACAGTCATGGATTTAATCAACTCCCAACATCTGTCAGCACATCCAAGCCATGTTAATTCTAAAGAGTTGCTGGCATTTTGGATGAAAGCCCCATGGTATACACATGACATATAAATTTCAGATAAGCTGAAACTAAACCAAAAACTAGGCTTTCCTGATCATTAAAATGATAAACAGCACCTTCTTTTGGCTTCACTGGATTCTTCGCTGTTCTGTTTCCATAAACAACAACCTTAGATCATGCTGTACAGAAAGCTGTGTGACACGACGTCAGTCAAGTCTTTCCACACAAGCCTTTTCTCATTGTTTTGGAGTACTTATTAGACTCTGGGTTTCTGAGTTCATTAATATCATTAAATTACAAGGGCTTGAAGACATCAAGCCTGAATGGTCTCAAGGGGGCGTGTGAAATGTATTGAGTGTGGCAATGTAACAGAGATTTTTAAGAGAGAAGCAGAAGGAATACATACACATGCACACACATATGCTCATAAATGTTGGGGGAACCACCGGTTTTAGCTTTAAGCAGTCATGATAATGTCAGTGGCTCATTTTAGAATGCCATTCAACAGCTGTGCCCAAGAAACACACAGGCCACGCTTGATAATTCAGGCACTAAAGAAACACTTCTGACGAAGGCTTTCACCAAAGTCATCAAGCATCCAATGAGAGAAAACAGCAGCCTTTTGACAATGCTTGAAAAACTGAATATCCAAGAGCAAAAGAATAAATTTGGACCCTTACATCTCAGTTCACAACCAAAGATAGACTCAAAATAGGTTCAATAATGAAGCATAGATAAAACTATAAAAACTATTAGAAGATGGGGAAGCACTGTGATATTTAATTTTGTCATGGTGTCTTGTACTGAATATCAAAATCTCAGACAACAAAAAGAGAAATAGATCAATTTTACTACAGCAAATTTAAACATGTACACAGGAGGCTTAGCAGAGTGGAATAGCCACCCGAGAGTGGAAATATGCACCGTTAATAATAAGGAAAATTACTCAGGTACTATGGATGATGGCCTGGTGGTTCCTCAAAACAGTAAACAGAATTATCACTAGCCATCAAATATCTGGGTATTTTACCAACAGGAATAGCAAGAGGGAATCAATAGATATTTGAATGTCCATATTTATACTGAGGCCATTCACAAAAACCAAAATAACAGAAACAAGTCAGGTGTCCACCAAAGATGAAGAAGAATCCAAGCGGAGATATGATGGAATTTAATTTAATCTTTAACAGGAATGAAATTTTAATACATGGTACCAACTTGGATGAATGATGAAGGCAGTATGCTGAATAAATGATCCCTTCACAAGTCAAACACTACATGAATCCATTTATACAAAATATCCCACCCCATGAAATTCATGGAGGCGTCAATTACAATGGTGGTTGCCAGGGGCTATAGAGGGAGGAAGGATGAAGTAAGCTTCAATGAGTATAGATCTCTGTCCTGGAAGACAAGGAGGAAGTGAATAGTTGAGACAGAATGCAATGCCACCAATTTATAGTTGAATGACAGTAGATAAGACGGGAAGTCTTAGGATGTAATTCATAAATTACATATAAATAAAGACACACATGCACATATAAAGCACACTATGACCTGGAAAGACCTAGGTAACAGAAAGAAGGATGACATCTTTCACAGAGGTAATACATCCAAAAATAGCAACAAAAGGGACCAGTATTCTAGGTGAGAGGGCACAAATTTTATTGAAAGATTATTTAAAGGGGGGGGGGAATTACAACTGGGTCCCATTTATTGGCTTAAAAATATATCCACTTTCAATTCTTTGAGTTCTATCTTGCCTTTCTGGGTGTTATTTCTTAAAAATTTAGAGTAACTATGTCTGAGAAGATTGTGCAGTGAACAAGAGCTTGACCAACGAACAATGGGTAAGCCTTGAGAAACATCAGCCACGGACCTCCCTACAGAGGTTGCTGGAAACCTCAGGGACAGTGTGGCCTACATTGTCCCCTCACCGCGAACACAAAGCCACTGTGTATACATGAATGGTTATTTCACTATACCATGGCATTTCTCACCCTACATCAAGCGACCGAGGAGAGAACGGTGGCTTACTATTTGAACTGTCAGGACAGAGACAAATCCTGGTGCCCATGAGAAGGGCAGCTGTCACAACTTGCTGGAGGCAATGTAGGCTTGGAATAGGTAGTCTGGACTAACAGGCAGGTAGCCGACCCTTAGCCTCCAAAGTCTGGAGATGCAGTTCTCTGTCCTGGTTATTGCCATCACCACATGAATCCTGTCATGGTAAAAACTGCAAAGAAAAATCTTGAAGACAGTTCATGGCCTCAAGTGTCTCTGAGACTTGATATTAAAAATTATATTTCCTGAAGTTCAAGCTTTTTATTAAACAACCTTCAGAATCTTTTGTGACACAAATATATTTTTATTTCCAACAAGTTATATGTCATGGGCTCTCTTCAGATAGCACATGTGCACTTCCTAGGAAATGTCCAAAATGCCAACCTTAATGAGAGACGGAGACAGACACAACACACACACAAAGGGGGGGGAGGGAGGGGGAGAGGTAGAGAGAGAGAGGGAGAGAGAGAGAGAGCACGCCTCTTTAATCCACATCCAGCTACCTACTTCTCAAGGTTAGTAGCATAGCAATTCCTTGAGGTCTCTTGGTTCCAGGAGCCTCACAGATGTAAAATCCTTGCCTGCTCAAGTCCCTTACATAAAATTGGGTGATATGATGTGGGAGTCCCCTCTGTGTGCTGTGATTACCATTAATGAATAAAGAAACTGCCTTGCCTGTTGATAGGGCAGAACTTAGGTAGGCGGGGAGGACTGGATTGAATGCTGGGAGAAAGAAGGGTGGAGTAAGAGGGATGTCATGGATCTGCCACTGAAGACGATGTACTAAAATTCTCCTGGTAGGCTACAACCTTGTAGTTATATACAGATGAATAGAAATGGGTTAAATTAAGACGTAAGAGTTAGCCAATACTAAGCTAGAGGTAATGGGCCAAAGCAGTGTTTTAATTAATAAAGTTTCTGTGTGATTATTTCAGTTCTGGGTGGCCGGGACAAACAATTGGTTCCTTGCAACAAATTGGCATCCACATGTCCAGCTAAATCCACTTAAAACCTGAGAGAGTTTGAAAAGGAATTCTAGACACAAAAATACAGAGTTTAATACAGCTTCTTGCTGTTTGCTGGCGGTGTGCTGCAGTGCCTGTAAGAGAGATTTTCCAGATTCAGCCTTAGCAGAAAAAAAAAAAAGCCAAACTCTGGCTACGGAGCATTTGAATGGCATTTTCTGGCTGAGTGTTTGTGTGCCCACTCGGGGTTGGGAGGAAAGTGGCTAAGACTATGCCTGTGGCTCAGCGCTCCCTGCCTGGGCAGACTGCAGGATCAGGTCTACTAGGCTTGCACAGGCGGGAGAGCATGGCAGAATCCCGCTGCCATACACAGAGATGTTTCCAAGCTGTGCAGTGCTCTGTGTGGCAGATTTGGTTGTTACTCTGATAAAAAGGGTTTATGTACTGCACGCTCATTCTCAGGGTTGGACTGCTGAGCATGGCTCCTGTCTGGTGGCCCCAGAGCTGACAGCGGTGGTGCTTCCACCATTTTAAAAGTGGACAGAGAGGCGGATCCAGCATCCAGAGCAGCTGCAACCAAGCTGCTTACCATTTTAAAAGCTCTTTGAGACAGTAGAGAATTATAATTAATGCAATAAGAACAGATTCAGACATAAAAGAATTCTAAATGGGTCACAGTATTGGATAAATGTACGTAGGCTTGAAAGAGAGAAGAAAATGAGTATAGAGTTGAAAAAGAAGTAAAAAAAAAGTCTTTAAAGAGACAGAGTACATACAGTCATTGATTAAAAGGAGTAAAGAAAAATAAGCCATGTAAAGATGAAAAATTCACAGAGAGTCTGGATTAGGTATATTATTATGTTTTCTTTGAATCTTTTTGGCTGTGAAGGAGCTAAGTGCAGAGAGACATTTCATTGTATGGGCTGCTAAGCTAAACCAGCATGTATATTGTAAAGGTATCATGACTTCCAAATTTGGGTCTAAGAACATATTGCTTTGGAAGAGAGGTTCTTCTCTTGTTCCCACAGAGGATGGGAACCTTTGGATTGCTTCCAGACCAATATGGTTTCATGGAACAAGCCCCCCTGAAAGGTTGCTGTGAACACCCCCAAAAAGAAAATACTTCGCCCAACTGCTGACTGAGATGAACCTAGCACACAGGATACACCAAGAAAGATTAGATTAACAGCACCCCCAAACAGCAGGAAGTAGTATGGACAGAACTACACCCATATTCGCAAATATTGTTTATAAATGTTTGTTTACATTTAAAAGGGAATATGCTATAGAGATTTACACTGGTATGAACCTTGGTTTATTGATATAAATTTAAGGTCAATTTTGTTATATGTATAATTGTGCTCTTTATTAAGGTATTGTGATTGTGTAGTTCATTTAAATATATAATGTATAATTAAGAAATATAGGTTAATAGGTAATCATCTATAATCGTCAAGCTTGTAGTCATGTTAGTTAGATTTTCTAGATGTATAGAGATATATTTCAGATGGATAGGTATTCTTCAGATATTTCAGAGACCTTCAGAATATGGCATTTAAAGTGTTTAAATAACTTAGGACTTTCATGATGGTGAGACGCATTTGCTCCTGGCAGCACCAAGCTACTTCAAAAGAGTGATGGGCATTGAAGAGGCTACTTATGGAGTTGGTTAGCCATTGGGCAAGAAACTGCTCTTGCCTGATCTATTTCACTGGAAATGCAGGACCCAATGAGAAATGACTGCTGAACTTGCTTAAAGGTGAGATGATCCTTCAGGGTTCCTGATTCATGACAGAGTCTATGAGACATTCTGCAGGCTACAGAAGAAAGTGACTGACAAACTGCCAATATAGGCGAAACTGTCTTTGAAATTTCCTGCTTCATGGAAAAGTCTGGCTGATACTATGGGCCTGTAGGCTAAAGATGGATGCCCCAATGGTACAGAAGACTGCTGGGTAACTGTCCAGGCAGCGAGATGACTCTGTCAGTTCTAGAGTTTTGGAAGTTGCTTACAATGCACTTCCTGTTTACTTAAGTAATATTATATCCTTCTGGAGCCTTTGATGGAGTTGAAGAATAGATAGATAGTTATAGTTTTCCTTAGTTATGATAAAAGATACAGTAAATAGAAATATTGTAATTGTAATTCTTGCTTGATACCTGCTTTGTTATATGTAATTTTACTATGTTAAAGTAGAAACCTCTTTTTTTTATTTAAACAGAAAAGGGGAGGTGATGTGGGAGTCCCCTCTGTGTGCTGTGATTACCATTAATGAATAAAGAAACTGCCTTGGCCTGTTGATAGGGCAGAACTTAGGTAAGCTGAGAGGACTGGACTGAATGCTGGGAGAAAGAAGGGCAGAGTCAAGGGGATGCCATGGATCTGCCTCCGGAGATAGATGTGCTAAAACTTTGCTGGTAGGCCATGACCTTGTAGTTATATACAGATGAATAGAAATGGGTTAAATTAAGATGTAAGAGTTAGCCAATAAGAAGCTAGAGGTAATGGGCCAAGCAGTGTTTTAATTAATAAAGTTTCAGTGTGATTATTTTGGTTCTGGGCAGCTGGGACGAACAACCAATATCTTGCAACAGTGGTACTTTCATATAACCCATACAAACATTGTCAATCAACTCCAGATAACAAGCTGAATACTATGGAAACATTATACAAATAATTATTTATCCTGCACAAGTAATAGAAATAGAATCTTTTCCACTGTAGCACCAATGGATCAACAACTGGATAAATCTACAGATGTAATCAGTGGGGACAGAAGGTAGATTGCATTTAAATGCTAACAAATGTCTTTAATTTTTAAATTTATCTCTTTCCTTTTCAGCCTGGAGCCTATTAGGAATCACCAGCCTTATTTATTAAGTCAAGCACTATCCTTATAAAGCAACGGCAGATGTGGTCTTCTCTCATGGAAAGGATTACAAGCTAATTTGAGAGTGTTGCTTTGCTTTTTTCAAGGTAAAATGGAAAATCAAGTCACAGCGTTTTCTAAAATCCTCAAAACTGTCTATCTAAAACCACAAAGTTTAGGCTTAGGAGAATATCATGACAGCAGAGTACGCCACAGAGTGCACAAGGCCCTGGATTCAGTCTCCACATAAAACAAAACAAGACAAAAACGAACCAACCATACAGCAACAAGAGAACAGTCAAACTGTGGCAAATCCATAGACTCATACCCTAGCAGGGTTGGCTGTCAGGACTTGCTGGAGGCAACACAGGCTCAGAACTGGAACAGATGCCACAAAAAGGCCCTAGAAACAGAAGCTATGGTGGCTTCTTCCAGGGGAGAAGGAAGAGCTAGGGTCTAGCCAGGAGGAATGAGGCTATGTAGTCACAGAGAATTCTCAGCATGTCTGAGTGACAAACCTAGATCCATGAGAGATCCAGACATCTGACTTTCATTGACCTGAGTCTTTTGCTTGGTACCTTTTATGAAAACTGGCTCCTACATATCTGTGAGCATTGAAGGAAAGTTTATCTCACATGAAGCAATTGTGATGCAAGACCCCTTTCTGAACCTATCTATATATTATGAGTACACTTTCTGTTGTATACCAAGACCTCTTATTCCCCAAGCAAAGAGCTGGTTTCTGGACACCAAAGTTGTGTGATTCACCAGAGACCCTCCCATCGTGTCACAAGCAGGGAGGCGTCACTGACACTGTGGTCTAACGACAGCTCTAGAAAGTGGAGCTGTGTGGCTATCATCGTTACTTGGCTTACGCGTGTTAAACGTTCCCCTGAGCTTGAGAACTGTCCCGTGATGGAGACCCTTTCACATCCTCCAGAACACGAAGACAACTATGTAGATCCAAGAAGTCAAGTGGGCAAAGCTCTGCTACATAAGGACAAGCCTGACAGTAGGCATCTGTTACCATGGAAATGATTTCCTCTTTGTGAACAGAAAAAGGCTGAGGGTGACATTGGGACAGAAAATAAAGGGACTTACACTCATCCATAAATAAGCAGCAAATAAGCAATGACAGAAACACAGATTAGAAGAGATGGATACTGGGAATAATACCAAGGGCCAACATGGGTAGAAGCTGCTGTGAGTTTCGGGCAGTGACTGAGGCACTGAAGGCCACCCATGGAAGAGAACTGTTAAGCTATCCTATAGATTGCACCAGTACAGAGAGGAATGTAAACCTCATGTAAGGTAGCATGGCCGGTGGATAATCCCAGCTGATTCCAACGCGGTCTGAAATACGGAAGTTTCACAGTATCATTGTCTTAGTTCCCCTAGACAAGGTGGCTGCTAACACAGTCAATCCAGATGGGGCAGCAGGTAGTGTGACAGTATCACGGTGAACAGCAGATGCTCAGCAGCTAACAGGCTGCTGCAATCAGATGCCACCGGAATGGCAAGCACTGAATTTCTGCCATTCTAACCATGTTTACCTTCTAATAGAACCCAGTCACATCTCTAATTTTATAAAAGATTAAATGTGAAAACCTTAAATAGGAGCAATTTAAATTTAAAAGATAAGCAAACAACGCTAATGCATAAAGGCCACTTCTAGTAGCTGGAAATTGATTTTCCTATCTTCTCTGCCTTTGGGGACAAGAGCAGACCTTCTGGTCACTAACAGACTAGTCTTTGGTCCATCATGTGTCATGATCTGTACTGCCCTCCATTTCATAAGCTCTACTGATAACCTCGGAGCAAAGGAACAGCAGCCACAACTTAATGGCACTTGCATCTAATTCCACTCTCTTCCCATTCTACCATCAGGAGGCTAAAGAGGGAGTGTACAGGGCTCCGATGGTGGCTGGCCAGAACTCTGCAGTCTGCCTACAGAAGAAAGCAAGGATTCTGAACTAACGCCTAGATTCTCTGCTTTAGGAGAGAGACTTAGCAGTATTTTGAGGAACAAAGAATTCAGTAAGAATCTATTATCATTTTTAGTATCCATCATCTTCATAATCATGATCATAATTATCACCACAAGTAATCACTGAAGGCTCCTTAAAATTCAAAGCTTCTGTCTCTAAGGCTTATATTAGATCTGTGGGTAATGTCTGAATGATATACAACTTCCAACTTGGAAAATGCCAGGTTTGGGGAAATAGTTTGAGGGCCCACAGAAGAAGTATATCACAGACAAATTAGCTAAGCAAAAAGGAGCTCCCAGCTCCTGTGTCAATGCAACTGACCCAGCTGGCCACTGGAAGCCTGATGTGGGTCATGTCAGCACTGCTGGTCCCAGTCCAGCTCTGTGAGGGGATTACTGAGCCAACTGGTTTTGTTTTTCAAATTTGGGTTGACAGCTGGATGCCATGTCTCTCACTCCCAGAGATGTCAAAGGGTGTCAATTCTGAAACTTCCAGTCTTGTCCCACACTTCCTTTCCATGGGTGACCTCAAGAATGCTAGTGGGAATTCACCGAGGCCCACAAACTATGTCACACTGAACAGGGTCTGAGAAACATGAAATAAGGCAAACGGTGAAACCCACATCACTGTTCACAGAAGCAAAATAAAGAGGCATAAACTGCATATTCGAAAGAGAAGAAAACATGGGTGTCAGTCAATCTTCTGGGCCACCTTCCTCCAGAGCTCTGACTGGGAGTTACTCAAACGTTTCTAAATAACGACCTCCTGAAAGAATTCAATGGTAAGACTGCAAGACACAGGAAGCCTCTGCTGAGGCTGACAACCCTGAAAACCCAGCTCTAAGGTCACTCTGTGACCTGGCTAAATAACTTGAATTACCGTGGAGTCTGTTCTCCAGTGTTTGAAGAAATCATTCCACCTAACCACTAATTCTATCAATTACAACAGGAAAGGGAAGGTTTAAAGGGCCTTTCCTGGCAGCTTCTCTGTTCTACATCTGTCTGGGAATTACCAAACATCAAAATGCATGCACTGGCGAGGGGTGCATCCACAGCAGATCCTGAAGGTCATTTGCATAACACCTTTAAGCAAGGAAAGGTCTGAGGGCTGTGTGTGCATCTCTGTAGTCAGCAAACTCACTGGGCTCTTTAAAGGCTACAATAGGGTGACATCGGCAAGAAGTAGAACAGGAAGACCTGAACTCTCAACACAGAGATGGTAGGTAGCTCAGGGACAGCACATGAACAGTTGCCTCTGTGGCAAATCCAGAAAACTCGCCAGAGCTCTGGCGCCCATGAAATAGAGAGCCAACCATGGAAAGTCTGGCGGGGAGATTCACAGTGTTATCAGCCTGAGCCCAAACCCCCAGTTTGGCAGAGCACATTCAAGAGAAACTGCAACTCCGAACTTCTCTCTGAGGATTAAAGAGAAGGACAGAGGACTTTCAACCTTCTGATGTTTGCAGAGGTGTCACAGAGACTGTTTCCTGCCTTGTCTGAATTTGAAGTGGCTAGAAACAGGGTAAGGGGTCAGGTGGCCCCTGAAAACACAATCAACAACTGCGCCTCTTATACACAGTTGATGTTAAGTTGACATCAGTGTGGCCAGATGAAGGGTGAAGGTGCTCACCCACCTGTCCAAGGACATGAGTTTGAACTACAAAACCACATGATAAAAGGGGAGAATGACTTCCCCGGGTTGTCCTCTGACTGCCATATGTGGTAGCAGCTGTATATCCCTCCTACAAATAAAATAATTGCTTAAAGCAGAAATTTATTAAGTGATAATTAAAATATAAAATTGACTGTAGATAAAGACCAAGATTCAATTACATGTTCTTTCCATGAGACTCATGCTTAAGATATATGAGAAAACACAGGCCAAAAGTTTGAAAGTTTGAAACTATTTCCTAATACAGGGACACAATCTGAGCATTAGTGCTAAACTTTACACACACAAATCTGCTACAAAATTCAAAGAAGGTCATCACAGAATGAGAAAGTGCGTGGTCCATCAGGAAGATATGAAAACTATTCCAAACTATATGGATATAATATTGGATTTCCCAGAAACATGAAGCGTAGCCCAGATAAAAAAGGCCCACAGAATAAAAGACAATGTCAGAATGATGGCTGGTGTCTCCTGAGGAACAACAGAAGCTAAGACACGACAACTCATGATTATTCATACACTGACAGGAAAAAAAAGCTTATAATTCTATTTTCAAAAAATACTCTTCAAAAAATCAGGGTGAAATAAGCAACGTTAGTTAGAATAAAACCAAAAAGGCTCCATTCCCATCCAACCTTCAGTATGAGAATAGGCAAAAATGCTCACACTATCAACAGATCAGCACGTAAAGGACGGGCCTTACAGAAAGAATGCGGAGTACCCAGGGTGCACAGGACAGTCACCCTCTGCTGTTTACTAATTCAGCCACAATCTGCTGTGGCCATATCATAACAGGCTGTCACAGTAAGAAAAAAATACAGTTTGATGCCCTGCATTGGGACTCTTCCAGAAACTCAAAGAAAGGGTGAGCAGAGACCAGAAATGTTCCAACAAAATCACATTTGCTGTAGAGTTGGCCTTGTGGTGGAAGCAAGGCAGAGAGGTGACCTTTTGAAATGAAGCTGTCAAGGTCTTGATAACCAGACAAGCCATGCCGTCAATGATCCAACAAGTGCCTGGAAGGGTAAAGCCGCTTCCGGGCCGGGATCACCAGGTAGCTCCTCTCTTTCCAACTCAAGTAAGACTTACCATGAGCAAAGGATATCTGGAAGAACTTTAATAAAACAGAAATGCTGACAGCAGAAGTTGATGGATTGTATGGTGCAGGACAGCATCAAGGAAGCTTGTTCTCACCAATGAATGTATTCAGACTATTCAGAAATGGGAGTGGTATAAGGATGAGATAGATGCGTGATTTCTACGATCCCTGTTTGGTTTAATCTTAAGAAAAGCCGCTCCGCCAACGCAAATAACTCCAATGAAACCAGATTAGACCAAATTAAAATGACCATGTTTATAAATTAAAATGACCGTGTTTATAAATGTCTCTTGGGTGGACCGAGACACCATGGAGGGAGAAGAGCCCACGCAAACCCTGGAGACCATGTGTTTCTTTTTGCAGTGCAAGCCTAAATACCTGTGGGAGTGGCCCTGACCCTCCCCGGAGTGGGGTCAGTGCTTGACAGGCTGGGAGTTGGAGTCCAAGCACTTGGCAGGCTGGGAATTGGAATCCAAGTGCTTGGCAAACTAGGAATTGGAGTCCTACTCAATATTACACTCCCTAGAGAGGTGGCCTCTTGAGGCCTTCTGTATCTGTGAAGTTCTCATATTTGACAGAATATCCAGGTAACTCAAATCCCCAGTCAGTCAGAAAGGTAGATTTAAGTCATAGAGAGTTTGAGGCCAAAACAATGATAGATTCAAAAAATATCTGCAAACCCAAGGAGCTGTGATGTGGTATTCCCCTCTGTATGCTGTGACTACCATTGGTTAATAAAGGAACTGCTTTGGGCCTATAGCAGAGCTATAGGGAAACAGAGGTTGATGGGGAAAACTAAACAGAATGCTGGGAGAAAGGAGGAAGAGTCAGAGAGAAGCCATGGAGCCGCTGCCAGAGACAGATATGCTGAAACTTAGCCAGTAGGCCACGAGCCTCATGGGAAAATATAAAATAATGGGAATGGGTTAATTATAGATGTAAGAGCTAGCTAGTAATACACTTAAGTAATTGGTCAAACAGTGATTTAATTAATACAGTTTCTGTGTGATTATTTCCGGGCCGAGCGGCTGGAACCAACAAGCAGCCTCCTTACAACAGAGCTGGTGATTGAAGCCAAATGTTGTTGTTGCTCCCAAATGAAGAAATAGGAAGATGCAAAAATACAGTATAATGAATGGGCAGCAATCTTGGTGATGGGGCAAGATACCAGGAAAGGTTAGTAAGTGGGAAGAGACAGCTCACTAATAGAGAGGGGCATGTTTACATCTTTATGGAAGCATGGTTGTGCTCCTGGGACAATGCCTGAGCCTTTATAATATGCTTCATACTGTAGGTTGATGACATTGTACTTAAAACATGGGAACCCACAGTGAAGTCCTTCTTAATGATAACAAACCTCACAGTCTGCTTTGAGGATGAGAGCCATATTAACTGAATATTAACAGGAGTTTGCCTTTGCTGAGCACCTGATAAAATTATGGCCTTAGCAGTAAGCCCACTAGATAAGGCCAAGGCAAACATACAAAGAGAGAAACCTAAAAAGAAAAAGACCAAGGCCTTCTCTTCTTCCAACAAGCCCCTTCATCTGCCTTGTGATATAGCTCTTCCTCATCTACCATGTTAACTGTGTGCATAGAAACTATGGTCCTTATCTACCCAGGAAGTATGGATATCTTGACATCTAGATAATCCCTCTTCCACCACACATAGACCCAATCTTCCGATATTCAAATCTGTGTGTAACACTTGTACTGCATATACTAAGTCACCTATAGGAGACACATGATGCCTAATGGAACATGAAAACCATATGAAATGGATGGTGTAAGGAATTCTGGCAAAGACTAATGTCCACTCATGTGTGACACATAGAGACATTTTTTCAAATACAGTTAATCCATACATAGGTGAATCCAACCCTCATAAATGTGCTAGTATATATAAATATACATATGAGTCAATGGAATACCACAGTTTTCTCAATATTCATGTATGGTTTGATAAAATCCAAATAACCCTGATAGAACTTTTACTTTCCAGCTTACTTAGTAAGGGACCAACTGCTCAAAATTGAGAGGAAGGGTAAAGTGCTGGGCTCCTGCCTGCTGGACCACTCTTCAGTCCCCTGTCAGCACTGAATCTTGACAAATGCAAGAACTTCATGTCGATCTGAAGGATCTCCAGGCCACCTGTGTGTCTGAGCACAGGTGTCTCAGGCAGTGGGCGAACAATGGCCGACAGTAAGCTCTGGACAGTACCACAGAGCAGGCCTGAGCAGAGCCCTGAACTGTTCTTCCTGCCCCCCTAAGGCTCCTCTGCAAATGTCCCTACCCTGGAAGAGAAGGAAAGGAAAGGATGCATCTCCTCTGAAGCTGTCTGCCGCTGTGTGCAACTGAAAAAAGCCAAGGGAAGCCATGCACATCTTATCGGACGAGCTTCTTCACTGAGCAGTTTTGTAAGTGCTGGCCATGGTGACCCCTGAGAGCCTGCAAGAGGCTGGTGACATTTTCTGTGTTAATTTCATTCCTTCTCCTTCCCACTGAAGGAAAGCCACTGTGTCTTTGCAAGTAGTAGATAGGAAACAGTTAGCAGAGGGAGAGGAGGAGGAAGAGGAAGAAAGCAAAGTACCCAATATTTACAGCAAGAGAACAACTGAACTAAATAGCAAGATGAACTTGTTTCATTTACAGAAGGAAAAAAAGCCTGGCATCTCGCAGAGCAGTAGAATCCAGGCTACTTGAGGTCTGACTGGATTTCGGACCATTATTCAAATGGTCCCTGTCGCCTCCATGTCTAAAGAAGCAATATTTGCTAATTTAGGGTTAATTTTAAGAGTGTGTACGCAATGCCTATAAATCAATCCAAATTTACAGAATATGACATTATTAGAAGTTACTGGGGGAAGCTATACAGAAAGAGCACATATTTTATTATTGTGTTGTCACTGATGTGCAGGACAGACAGATCCATAGCGACTGGAAGTGGATGAGTGGTCGTCAGAAGCTGGGGAAGGGAGGCAGAATGAGGACTGCTGGCTGACAGGCACAGGGTTTCCTGCAGGGGTAGAAAATATTATGGGATCAGATAATGGTCAGGACCGCGTGATTAGCGAATACACCTCTTCAAAGTGCTGACTTGTGCATTTCAAGTGGCATGTGTTCTGGTATGTGAGTTAAATCTCGAGTGCACAGCAAAAATTGCTCAATGTCTCACTTGCATCCGTAGCTTTCCAAGGCAGGGTTCATCAATCCTAAACCTTCAGTGGTTTGGTTGTAATGTATTTTAGGAACTTAGCACACACGTTTTCAACCCTGATCCTGGGTGAAATTTTGGTTTTTTTAAGTAACATGAAATTAACATTTATATATAACTATTGATAACTATCTATGGAACTACTGTATATTTATATTGTTATAGCACACAGCATACAGTAACATAAAATCTATAACTATTTTTCTGGGTTATCTTTATATGACCTATATATTTACAACATTTGATGATAACTCTAATTTGCTACCAAAGTCATGTGTGAAGACAGCTATGAGATGGTTTGAGATGGTTTATTTAGAAAAGGTTTGAATTTCTCTCTAAATGAGGCATGCAGACTTTTGCTATAACTTTCCTCTTGGAAAAGAAACCTACAGATAAAGTCCACAACACTGCTCCAGGCCAGAGTCACTCCAAGGAGAACAAAGATCGGAATTCCCTTTCATGGTTTTGCTTCTTCATGGGGCTTGTGCTTTAGATCTGGAAATGAGGCTGAGGCACTGGAGTGTTTGGGCAGATGGTCACTCCTGTGCCCAGCTGGTGGAAGGATCCAGAGCAAGACAACCTTGTGGAAGTTTATATCCTATGCAGCAAATAATTATTTCTGCCCAAATCAGACTAGGAAAAGCTTCCCTAGTAGAGTGTCATTAGCCAAAAACTCTACCTACAAGGGTGAATCTACATGAGAAAGAGCATCCGGAAACGTGGGAGACTCCTGAACCAGAGTTACTGGTCTTATCTGAGCCTCCTGCTACTACTGTGTGAACAAGCCAAAGCCAGCTTAAGGCACGTGGCAGGAAGCAGTTCAATCTCATTTGTAAACTTGCAGAGACGTTAGTGGCTAAGACAGCTAACCCAGATGGGGCAGTACTTCTACCTGGAGTAAAAGCAACTGCAATTAACTTTGGCAAAAGCATTAAAATTCAGGAAAAAAAATACGTAAAGCCGAGCTATCAAGATACCACACATTAGGCGATGGTGAACAGCGCCACTGAGCCTAGAAACAAGCAAAGCTGGCTTGTGGTGGAGAAACACAACTGTCTGTCCAGCGTCCCACGGAGCCTCTAACTCTTCTGCACTCAGAGTGCCCATCTCTCTGCTCACTGTTGGCCTGTGAAAGCAACACTCGCGAACCATGAAATCCTGAGGTGGCTTAGTTCTCCCAGCAGGTAACTAATAAAAAGGTCAGATGTGGCTGGCGGAACCCTTGACGCACGGGTGTGGCTCATCATGATGAAATTCTAAAGCCAAACACATATGCAGCCATCAAGAAAATACAAACCAACCCTACTGCAGATTTTGAGATACTGCATGATAGTTGAATATCAATGAAACAATAATTGTGTGGTAAGAGGGAAGGGGGAATATGAAGTGTTGTAGTTTCATTGTTGTTACCAAAAATAAGAGGAGCCCGAAAGGAGAAAAATCTTTACACTGACCCTGAGTGAGGCCTGGGCAGTTTCCCACTTTGTGTACTCCATTGTTTACAGAGTAGTATCTTTCAAAATAAAAACACAGTAAGTACCAAAACATAGAATATTGCCCTCAAAGCAGATTGCTTCATTAATTAAAATACCAATTTAAATGCTTAGGGAGAGGAGAGTTTAAACACATTGCCTCACTCCTCCTGTTCCTAAAGTTTCTGTAGATGTCTGAGATCAGAATGGTCTTCTGGACATGGAAATACTGAAAATTTTCTGTGTCCCAACAAGCCATGGCCGTCAATATCACCAAGTGTTCTCAACAGACAGGGGCCTCCAGCACATTGTATTACTGGTCTGGTTATGGGATAGAATATCTGAAGTGCTCTCGATATTTGAAGACAATATTATTTTTCAGGCACGCTTGTTGCTGGAAGATTAGGCTTACACATGGGAAGGCTTTAAAAGTTGAAACTCTCACTGTTACCACTGGTAAAAAATAAAAAGGGCATCTAATGTGAAATCAATTAAATTTTCCTATATTCCCATAATAATCGTGACATAAGGTCCATCTGTCAATGCTACATTGAGGAATCTGATGAATCCTCAAAGCCCATGTGTTAAGGTTTAGTTCCCAGCCCATAGCCTATTTGGAGAAGTCGGAACTTTCCAGAGGTGGAACCTCTTGGGTGGGCTGTTGTTGTGTGGTTGGTTACATGGGACTGTGACACCACAGACTCTCCACTCTCTTTGCTGCCTGTCCTGGAATGACATGCACGGGCCTTGGCTGTGTTACACACTGTTCACCATTCCTATACAGTTCTCCTAGCAGAGGCTTCAAAAGCCTGTCCCATATGATCACGGACTAGTGAACCTAGATCGTTGTGAGCCGGAAGAGACCTGCGGCTAAAAATAAATTATCTCCTGTGTCTCATCACACCTAAGTAAAGTTCACGTATGAGACAATAACAACCAAACAGCCCCAAACAAGAGTCTTTGCCTTGACCATACCCTAAAAGGCTGAGCATAGACATTTCTCTTCAACAAAAAACCCCTTCCACCTTCCTTCCTCAGTCGGATGCCAATGACCTAGTCTGCCCTGGTATAAGCAGACTTCTAGGGAATGCTGCACCTTTCCTGTTCCCGGTGCTACTCCGGATTTGTAAGAGGCTGAATATCAACCTAGTGTGGGTGTGGCTGTATATCCGGCCAGCTCTCACCTGCCCCTGCCTTGCAACAAATAGGCTTTATGAAGAAAACCCTAAAAAGACAGTGGCTAAAAGGAAGTGCATTCATCCTTAGCTGCTCCATCCAGTGGCTAGAAGAGATTTAAAACCAACCGACGACAGCTGCAAACCCCACTGAGGCAGTACAACAGGAACTGGCCTCACTTGAAATGCTCAAAATACTGAAACAATAGCTTTCAAGACACAAGACCTGAAATATCCCAAAACAGTGACCGCTGAGGACAGAAAGAAGTGAAAAGGAGCCCTGTCACTACACCACCTGAGTCATGGCAAGTCACCCAGGCAGGGGGTGAGCCTCTGAGTTGGACACAAAGCTCAGAGTCCAAACAGACAAACACTACAAGAGTTAAAAATGCACAAACTGCCAAGGGACTGTTGGGATCCAAAGAATACCCCTCTTAGGAAATCACAGCCTGTGTGTGAGGAAAGTTTTGAAAACCAGCGAAGACTATACGGTGGCATCCAGTGTACCCACGTGACAAGGAATACCCACTCTTGCTAAGAGCCAGACTGACTTGAATCCAGAAGTGCCGAAGCAACGAAATCTGCCCAACAAAGCTAAAAGACAGAATTCAAAGGTTTACAATCCTTCTGATGAATTTAACTATACTACATAATGCATTCAAGAATATTTAGAGGAATATAAAAATATCAATTCTCAACAAGAAAAAAACACAGTGTCTGAAAAAAAACAAAACAAACAAACAAAAACTGAACACATGACTGAGCAGAAAAAGCACAGTGAGGAAATGAACCCGCCAACCAGATGGAGACACAGGCCAGAAAGAACTGGGAAGCAAAAGCAGGTCAATACAAATCCTGGAATTGGGAGCAAGGCTACTGAAGCAGTAGTTATTTATTTCACACATGCTATCTCAGAGGAGAGCAATCAATCCAAGTTCACTCTGAGCTTTCTGGTGCCAATAAACAAAAGTAGAGAGTGATAGAAGGTTATCAGAGAGAAACCAAGGAAGAGGGGCAATCACAAAGCACCCTCCTGGAATCACAGAGTCATCTCAGGACACCAGACGTTCTGTGTACCTGAACCAAGCTGCTCGGGAGCTATCAGAGAAACACGAGGAGCACCAAAAACATTCCCCAAGCTATAAACGGATGCTTCCACAAAGATGAGAAATGTTACTAAACACAAAGGCTTAACACGCCATGGATGGACACTGGCTGTAAGATAAACAGCAGCATTTCCCAAGGAGTCAAGGCTTTAATTAAAGAAACCATCTCCATCTATGGTCATCTGTGTGGGACCAAAGCTTCAACTTCCTGGGACTATGGGAAATAATTAAGGTAACAATCCACAGATAAATGTTGAACACAGTGTGAGATTCCCGAACACTGTCAGCACCTTGCTGGTGACACAGATAGCCAGGAATAAAAGAAAAGAATCGAAATAACTAAGATTTGAGGAGAATAACTGACCAGTAAAGTAGTTCATGTCCCGGGCAAGAGTCATCTGAGAGTGAGGCCAGACAAAAATCAAGGCAGAAGGTCCAAATAGTGACTCTGGAGTTTGCCTACTTGGCACAGAGTTCTCTGTTAGTTAGATAAGCCATTGCAATACAAACAAGAGGCGCCCCTCACCCCTGCCCCATGATGCGGGGAGGAAAGTTGGCCCCAAAGTCAAGCGAGGAGGAGATCTGGCCCTGCCCCTCACAAGCTGCGGCACTCGGGAGAGAGGGTCCTGCACCTTGCCTAGTGAAGGCAGCAGAGCTGACCTAAGCAGGGACACAGCTAAGCCTTCCTGCTCACTAGGTCCCTAGGGTGTGAACGTGGGGGAGACGGCCCCACTACTTGTCTGTCTTAAGACAGCATGAGTGAGGAAGAGATGCCCCCAGCCCCTCACCACTTGCCACTTATGACAAGCAGGAGAGCTGGCCCCTGGGCTACGAGAGTGGAAGACCTACCTGGCCCTCCCCAGCTGCCGCGTTCAAGAGAGCTGGCCCTGCACCTCACCTGGGCAGCACAGTAGAGCTGACCCTGTTGGTAGGGGCATGGGTGAGCTGTACTGAGTGCAGGAGAGCAGAAGAGCTCACCATGCCCCCGCATCTGCCAGATGGTGGGGTGAAAGAAAGCCCCCCCTTTCCCCTCAACATCTGTGGCAGGTGGGAGAGCTAGGCTCGGGGGCGTGAGAGTCAGAGAGCTGTCCCTGTCTCACATCAGCTGCAGCCCTCAGAGAGTGGCCCCGGCCCCTGTCCTAGGCAACACAATGGAGTTGGCCCTGGTGGTGTAGGTGCCAGTGGATCAATCCCGAGGGCGTGAGAGCGGGAGAAGCAGCCCCGCCCTTGCGGCCGGATGCAAAGCCAGCACAGTGCTTGAGGGTCTGCCCTTGTAGTGAGAATGAGAGAGAGCTTGAGGGCCAACCAATCCAGCTACTACTCTGGCCCAGAACCAGGACCCCACCATCCACCCCATCTATGAACAGCTGGAGCATGTGGCGGGGCCAGTCCTACAGATCCAATGCTATGGGATCTCTATGACACTGGGCAATAGCAGGATATGCAAGAGGAGTCTCACTGAGGGCTCAGAAGAAGCCAGAGGCCTCAAATCAGACCACTGACTCAACAAATGACTTGCAAGTAAAGATATATGGACTAAAGGGTACACTGTATGACTCACTATGGCATACTACAGCTTCCATGACAAGATCTTTTTCTTTTCTTTTAAACTATATTTTGTTTTATTTGTGTAGAAAAGTTGCAAGGGCAGAGGGTAGATATAAAGAGATGGGGAGATGAATGAGACCAGAATGCATGATGTGAAATCCATAAAGAATCAATAAAAAGTTTAAAAAGTAAAACATTATATATATGTATATATATTTATAATTTACATACACACACCTATATATACACACACAGAAGGCAGAAAAAGAAAGACATGAATTTGTAAAGGCTGAAAAATTAGTATTGAGCAATTATAACATATTACCTAAGTAGCAAATATCAAAAAATGTGCAAGAATTCCAAATAAATAAATGAAGGCAGCATTCACCTTTCTGAGTTACATTCATGGAGATGTGTGTGTGCAGTGTGCATGTGACTCGTGCAGCATGGGTATGCAAGAAAGAAGAGTGAAAGGGACAGAAAAATGCATATTTGAGGGTGATGTCTGCTGCGGTCCAGCCATGGCAAGTTTGTATGTTCCAGGGTAGGGGCATGATTATTAGAAATGTCAGGTAAGAGGAGCAGAGATAAGAAAGAAACACAGAGACACAGGTGTTGACAGAGATTTCTGTCCCACCCCATCCCACAGCCGTTCAGCCCCAAAGAAACACACAGAGGTCTACGTTAATTATAAACTGATAGGTCTATTAGCTCAGGCTTCTTATTAACTCTTATAACTTATATTATCCCATCTTGTCTGTGTTAGCCATGTGGCTTGGGACCTTTTTTGGCAAGGCAGTTACATCTTGCTTCCTCTGAGACTGGGTGAAGACTGTAGACTGAGACTTTCCTCTTCCCAGAATTCTCCTGTTCCTATTGCCCCACCTCTACTTCCTGCCTGGTTACTGGCCAATCAGCATTTTATTAAACAAGTACAAGAAACAGCTTTACAGGGTAAAAACATTGTCCCACAGCACACAGGATAGTACTGGGAAGGCAATCCTGAATGCTGAATAGTTTTGAGTTCTGAGTTCGCTCGTGTTTAATTTTCCATACACTTTTATACCTCAAAACAAAAGGGGGGAAGAAGGCCAAAAACTGCCTTAACATGATACAAAGAACAACCAGAACAGTTATTTGCTTCAATGCTTGAGATATCAAGCAATTATTTCCTAAGCAAAGCATATGATGTTTGGCACAGTGAACACACCCTAGACCAAGTATCCTGCAGGCAGCCATACCCTAAGTCAAATCTCCTATTTTTAATGAAGGAACACAGGAGTATGTTTGAATTCTTTGCCCTTTGGTCTATGGGCCATCTTAAGAGACACCCTAGACCGGGATCTCTTGTTTAGTAGCCACACCTGTTGTCAACAACTCTGAAAGTACAAAAATAAACTCAAACTCTCTGATCTTCTGACAAAGTAGAACAGGCTCACATCTGTGTATATCCTGACATTAAATAAAGTATCTTCACATGAAGTAATTCTTTGCTTTGTTTTGGCATTTTTTGATTGTTTAAGACAGTATATCACCATAAGCCCTGACGAGCCTGGCACTAGTTAGGAAAGCAAGGCTAGCTCCAAACTTTTCAGCCTCTGTGATCCTAGGGAGTGTGCACAGCACATGTGTGCCAGTGGACAATGGGTGTCAGATCCCTAGAGCTAGAATTGCAGTTCTGAGCTAGCCTGACAGGGCTAACAGCAACCAAACTGGGTTCCTCTGGAAAGACCACAGAGTTCCTCATGGCTGAGCCATCTCTCCACTCCCTACATTCAGTAATTTTAAGGAATCCCAAGAAAGTGGACACAAGGAAATGGATAAGATGCAACAGAGCCAAACTGCTGAAACTCAAAGGTAAAAGAAAGCTCTTGAAAGCAGCAAAAGGGAACAGCACAAGACAAGAAAGGGGCTGGAGACATCGCTCTGTGGTTAAGAGCACTGACTGCTTTTCCAGAGGATCTGGGTTCAATTCCCAGAACCCACATGGCAGCTCACACCTGTCTATAACTTCAGTTACAGGGGACCCAACACCCATGGCCAAAACATCAATGCAGATGAAAATAAAGTAAATATTTCAGAAAAGGCAACTGCAGTTAGATGGCTGGACCCACACATCATCAGGAACAATGGAGATTCAACAAAAAGACAAGAAGGCAAATCTGAAAGACTCTTAGATAAAGCAAAGCATAGAAACTGTGAATGGTACGTCAGTACCTCTCTAGTTCCATAATAGAGATTTTGACGCTTTACTTTCTATCATTGAACTCAGCCGAAAACCAGAGATAAAATCTATCCACACAATTGATCATCAGACAGAAATCAAAACAATAAAATGAATGAGCTATGGATGCAAGCAACTTATGAATGAAATGTGTTCTGGTTTGCCAAAGCCAAAAGGAACCTGGGGAAGAAGGTGTCTATTTGGCTTTCAGAAAACAGTCCCTCATCAGGGGAAGTCGAGGCAGGAAGACCTGAAAACCAGAACCTGGAGGCTGGAACTGAAGCAGGAACCATGGAGGGATGTTGCTTACTGACTTGCTCCTCACGACTCATTCGCCTTGCTTTCTTACAGACCCAGGATCAACTGCCAGGGGTGGCACCGCCCAGAGCAGGCTGGGTTCTCCCACATAATCAATCAGAAACCTGCCATACAGACTTGCAGCCATCCAATGTGATGGAGGCATTTTCTCAGTTGAAGAACCTCTTCCCAGATAATTCTAGCTTGTGTCGAGATGATGAAATACTAACCAGGACAAGATGAAACTTGTTGGGCAAAAGACCCAAACATTCTGATTCCACCATCTGCAAAATGAATAATAGTGCTCCACAAAACAGAAATGACACTTGTTTGGCACTTACCTAGGGTTCTGGGATGCTAAGGTTGATGGGAAAACGTCCTTCCTTTGGAGATGACAAAAATGCTCTAAATTTAAATAATAACTGAATAACTTTATAAATATAATAAAAGCACTGGACCATCCACTTCGGTAAAATGAATTTTATAGCTTATCAATTACATTTTAATAATAAATATAAAAAGGAAGACAAAAATAAAAACATTTCAGACATACAGGCACTAAAAGAATTCATTACTAAAAGTCATGTGCTAAAAGAGAAATTTACAGGAAATCCTTTAGGCAAAGAAAAATTACAAAAGACTGATCTAGAGAGGCCCCCCAAAACACAAGCTCTTGCGATTTCTCCAGGTTACCCACCATACCTAGTCCTAAGACCCTACTGCTGCAGACACCACATACTAGGAATAGAAGATGTAGAAAAATCACACTGGAGCTGTACTAGGAGATTTCTCCAAACTGGTTGGTTTTTAGGATGCCAAATCGTGTTATACAGGCTATAGTGAGGTAACGACATTGACAATCTAACCCGGATGGAAGTCTAAGAATTATAGGACCCACCTGCCAGACAGATGTGCCCATTGACCTTACAGTGGCATGATGGATATGAGGGGACCAGATACTCCCTAATTTGATTTGGGGTTTGCTCTATAAAGTAAAAGCCCATGCAATTCAAAGTCTGTGACTATAGAGGTCCTGGGCCCTGGTGGACAGTGGGCATTAATGTGGTTGCTTAGAGGCATGGATATAGCATTATGTCAGCCCTTAACTATCTCTCTTTATAACCTTAGATGAACAGTGCTCTCAGGCATAAACAGAAAAGCCTCTTCCTGAAATCAACAGAGACAAATGAAGAAACCCTGGGCTGAACAAGATGTGAAGAATGGAAGACACTTGAGGGCTCAGTCCTAGACAAGATACTTACACCACCACCTTAAGATTCAGAGAACATTACAACAATGGGGGCTGGATGAGTCTAAGAGCTGAAGGCTACATGAAGTATTATCTTATATGCAGGGCACAGACATGGGAACCTCAAACTCCTAACAGCTCTGTATACAGTCACTGGGCCCTCAGAAACCACGCCCTCCTAGCACTGAGAGATGAAGACGAAACAGCCTCCAGGGGCCCTACCACGCAATGCCCATCCACTGATGGTCTCTTCCCTCTCTGTGATAAGGGGAAGGACAGTGTCTAGTTGTCCCAGTGGTGAACCTACAAGGCTCTTACGGTGAGATCCACACTCAGAATAGCCCCGTTTCAAAAACTCTGGTGGACACTAAATAAACCAAAGCCGATGAGTAGGGCGGATGAGCTTTAGAGAAAGAAGGGGGTTTGTAGGGGTAGGATATAAGGGAAAGAGGCTGGTGGAGATGAACCAAAACATACAGTGCACATGTATGACATTATGAACGAACAGAATGTGTTAGTAAAGACCCAAGTTTGGAGGAGGTTTGCTTCCTATTGCTGTGATGAACATGGCAAAAGCAACCTGGGGAGGAGGAAAAGTGTCATTTAGCTCACGCTTCGTGATTCCCAGTGATCACTGAAGGGGTCAGGAACCTGAGGACAGGAACTGACATGAGATCACAGAGGAACACTGCTTCCTGTCTTGCTCTCAGGCTCACGGCCAGCTGACTTTCTTATAGAGCTTTGGACCAATGTCTAGGGGTAGCACAGGCCAAAGTGAGCTGGTTCCTCCCGTATGAATCGTTCATCAAGAAAATACCCTACAGACATGCTTACAGACCAATCTGATTGGAACATTCTCTCAACTGAGGTTCCCTCTTTTCAGATGATGCTAGCTTGTGTCAAGTAGATTAAAAACTAACCATCACACAAGATAGGAATGGGGTCTCTGGGGAGAGTCGGAGTGTGTGGGAGATGGATAGAATCAAGATGCATAGTGATAATGTATAGAATTACCAGAGAATAAAGAATAAAGTATTATTTTAATAAAATATAACAAACTGAACACATTTTAAGAAAAGAAATACTATTCATTACAAAGATGGCAGTGACGTATCTTTAAACAGATCATGTCTATTTGAATGAAAATAATAAGAGCACAACACAGAGGTTCTAACATGATGAAAAATTCTCTTGAATTTACACTCTATAAACTGGCATATTGCCCAAGGGCAGATTACAGTACACAGTAAACTTTTAACAGAACAAAATCACGGATTAACACTCATAAAAATATATAAGTAAGCAGAACCATAAAAGAGGAAGGTAAACAAAAAGAGAAAGGAAATGGAAAACAGAAGAGAACCATAGGCTTAAGTTCACACCAACCATCTCAGGCAATGCGCTCAAAGCAGACTGCTTGGAAGAGCAAAATAAATTCAAGCCTCACCTCCTAAACCCCTACCAGAAATAAAGCATAAACAGAGCAGCCAATATACATTAGAAGCAATGGAAATGGAAGGCCTGCCCGGAAAGCTGGAGTGATATCTCAGAATTGAACAGAGTACTACCAGGGTTGAAGCTATTCAGTTGATCCTGACAAAGCAGCCAGTTAGTCAAGAGGGCGTGAGACCCCTAAATGAATAAACCTAGCAGCAAGCCTTCCAAACGCCCGATGCAATGATGCGAGCACCAACAAAGCTGGAGAAAAGCGGAGGCACAGCCATCCCGGGCATTTTCATACCTCGCTTGAAAACCAGACAGAAATAGACCCAAATTGGCAAGTAGGCTGCTGAGACAGTAGGAAGCACTTTACGCAATTGGTCTAGATTTTACTGTGTTTGTTTCCCCATAGTCCTTCTGCAGCCTTGAAATGCCTTTCCTCCCAAAGCCCACCCTGTTCTGGAAGACTCGGTTTCACAGTCCTTTCTCAGGGTCCCAGGGAAGTTGGTTGACGGGCACCACAGGAACGGAACCCCCAGGCAACCTAAACAATCCTCAGACTTAGGAAGGTGGTTTTTGTTCTGTCTTTCCGGCGCTGAGGATGGAAGACAGGGTCTCCCACACGCCAGCAAAGTTCTCCGCCACCAAACTACACCCACCTTTCATACAGGCTGTCACCCTCTCTGGGTGGGTTCTGATACTAATGCAGTGGAGTGCTATATAAATGGCTTCTGCACTGCATTGCTTAGGAAACAGCTCTAAAAGATTTATTTTTGACACCTGTACATGCATTGTATAAATGCGAATTAAAAAAAAAAAACAACTTTGTTCTGCACTCAGTGGATTCAGCACACAAAGAATTCAAGCATTCAGAACTGGACTGTCCTACACTGGAGACACAACTCACATCCCAAACTCAGGCACTACACATGGTTCCGAAGAATCTTTGACCAGAAAAGAAATAGCCAGAAAGATCGTCTAGGAACAACAGAGACTGAGGAAATAGGACAGTGCCCTATGACCGACCCTTAGAAACCCAGAACTCACACCTTGGCTGCTGTAGAAGTCCTCCCTACCCTTCTGAGGTCAGATATCCAGGCCATATCCCCTTGAGATCTGTGGGAACCTTGTGAGTAAATCCCAGTAAGAGCCATCACCTCCAGGACAGGCAAGCTTCCTCCCTCTGCAAACCAAATAAGCCAATGTTTCTCATGTTTGCCTGAAGTCAAAACCCACAAACTCCTCAGAGTCCAGGGGAGCATAGTGGGGAAGGAGTCAGTCATTCACCAGATCCCTGGGAAGCTGGGGCCTAGCTGCAGGCCTACCTCTGCCCCCAGAGAGCAAGGGACTCACCATGCAAATGCGGGCCTTTTGGCCTGCTGGGGAGAGTATCTGGCTCCAGTGGCACAGGAGGATGACATAGGAGGGCTATGCTAGGCAAGCAAGTTGACTAGGAGCTACCACCTTGTGCCAGGGCAGAAGGAGTGTGTAAGAAACAGAAGCAAAAGGCACCGTCTTTTCTATCAAAGTGCTAAATGGGACAAAGGAATTTTGATCAATCTTTAAAAGAGGACATCTGTCAAAAATCCCTCCCCAAGTCAGCATTTTTCTAAGATTAAAATGTGCGCTCAAGGTTGCTTCCTGTTCCCAAAAGCTACGCTTTACTCATAAGCCTCACTGCCCCGAGCCAGGCAATCACGTAAGAATGGGAAGGCTAGCTCTGACTATTCAGGATGAGGCACAGCAACCCCTTTGTGTGTTAGGAAGAGAGGTCTATCAGGACCCTTGACGAGTGGGTTTCTCTGCCCGGTTTGGCACAGCTATGGACTTTTCCACAGAAGTGAAACTTTTTTTTTTTTTTTGGTCTTGCAGAAAGAGTTCGGATTGTGGTCATCTTCTAGAGACCCCCAGGTTCATTTCTTTTTCTCTTTTTAATTTTTAAATTAAAATAAAATTATGTCACTTTCCTTTGCTAACCTTTTCTGTTCTATATACAGTATGCCCTTCATGCTCCCTCTCAAACTCATGATCTCTTTCTCTTTGTTATTGCTATACACACACATACACACACACACCACACACACAATTTAGTGGTACTTGCATGTATATGACTGGGGGGGGTTGAACACTCTAGAAGGGGGGTTGAACCAACCTAGAAGCTTATCCCTGGGAAAAGCCTTTCTCCTACTCTCTGCGTTCTCTACATTCCTTAGTTCCTAGGTCCTTTCCGTGGGTGACAGACCCTCAGGTTTCCCTCTTGCCTGTTAGCATGTCTACTGATACTGTCCTCTTTTAGGGCTTGTTCAGACAGCCACGTTGCTGAGGCACCATGGGTAAAGCTTCCCTGCCATTTCTCGGAGCCATAATCTCACAGCACTTTTCCTGGCCCTAGTACAGTCTGTCCACTCCCTCTTCCCTGATGTCCCCTGGCCTCAAGGGTAGGATTTGGGCTGTGGATGTATGAATTAGGGCTGGGTACCCCATGGTCACAATTCCTCTGCGTTCTGACGAGTTGTGGTTTTCAGTGACCGTCTCCGTCTATCGTAGGGAGAAGTTTCACTGGTGGGGATTGGAAGTTACATGTATCTGCGATATGAGGGTAAATATTTAGAACCCAGTGAGGAATTGTGCTGGTTTAATAGTCGTGGCTGTAGGCTCTCCTCTAAGTCCAAGAGGTCACAAGCTCCAGGGAGTTGGCCTGGTTTCCAGCACTAGGCATGGTTGTCCTCTTGTTAACTGGACCCTGATACAGAGAGCTGTCAGCTGTCAGCCAGATTATGAGTCCCACTACTGTACCCTTAGGATAATTATTACACCATGGTGGACATCATGGTAGTTCATACGTGCAACAGCTAAGTAGGACTAGTTGGTTGTTTGCCTCTCCTGGAATCTTGTTTCAATGGTCTGGTTATTACGAATAGAGCAGCAAGGAACATGGCTGAGCAAGTATCTGTGAAGTAGGGTGTCGAGTCCTTTGGGCATAAGTCAAAGAGTGGTACAGCTGGCTTATATGATAGATTTATTTTTAGCTTTTTGAAAATTCTCCACAATGATTCCCATAGTGGCTGCCCCAGTTTTGAACCCCACCAACAGCAAATGAGGGCTCCCTTCTCCCCATATCCTCACCAGGATTTACTGTCCGTTGCTCTCTTAATATATGCCATTCTGACTGAAGTAAGATGAAATCTCAAAATCCTTTTAATTTGCACCCCCTAATTGTGAAGGAGGGTGTACACTTTTTGATACATTTCTCAGCCCCTTTCATTTCTTCATTCAAGAACTCTCTGTTCAGATTCATAAGCCCTTCTTTTGAACGGGTCACTTGCTTTCTTGACTCCTTATTGTTTAGTTATTTATGCATTCAGTATATTAATCCTCTGTTCAGACACATTTCTTTACAAGGAGCGAGCCCAGGCCTGGTCTCAGCCCACACAGGGTACACAGCCTGCAGGGGTGACAGATGGAGAAAACCAGGCCAAGCAGCGTATGATGAACGCGGCAGGAGGAAGGATAAGGCACACCCAGGCTCACCTGGAGCTCCGAAAAGGCTTTCCCAAGGAAGGACCTTAGAGTTGGGATCTCAAAGCTGCTAACTGGTGCAGAGGCAGCAGAGGACATGAACAAAGACTGGACAACCGCAGAAAAATGAACAATAGAAAATACTTTACAGGTTAAAATTTAGGCAACAGAACAGGGAAGGGCAGACTGAACGCTGAGGCCAGGGAGGAAAGGCTATCAGACTCTGGTTTCCACTGAATTCCTGGGAGAACGGTATCAAGACGTCTCCTCGGCCACTGCACCCAAGTCTCACACTAAATCACACACACTCTGTTTTAGCTTCCTTCCTTACAATGGTGAACAACATACCACTCACTTCTCTCCACTCAGTCTGTTCCTTGTTGAACATATAGTCCAGAACAATCAGGATTGTGGTGTGGGCCAAAGACCACAGCAGGGTCAGGTACCTTGCAGATATCAGGAAGATTTGATGAAACAAATTAAGGAACTCAGAAGAAAGCACTCTCAGAGAGTAATGCCGACCCTGGGGATCTTCATCTGGGAAGAAGAAATTGGATTCTTACCCACTACTGGTGGAGTAAATTAGCAGTTACTGTGGAAATCAGTATGGAGGCTGCTGAAAAACTAGCAAAGGAATATATATTTGATCTAGCTATGCCACTCCTGGGTGCATACCCAAAGGACCCAAAAATATTCTACAGCAGATATACTTGTCCATCTGTGTTTCCTACTGCCGTATTCACGGTAGAAAGAAGTGGGCTCATCCTGGATGCCCATCAATAGATATATGGATAAGGAAAACACAAGGTATCTACACAAAAGGTTTTTTCAGCTGTAAAGAAGAATAAATCTATGTCCTTTGCAAGGAAATAGACGGAACCATAGAGCATGTTAAGTGCAAAAGACCAGACTTTATGCTTTAGTTACTTTTCTATTGCTTTGACAAAACGCCATGACCAAGGCAAATTATAGAAGGGATGGTTTATTTGGGGCTTCCTGTTCCAGGAGGACAGATGTCCATCGCCATCATAGTGGGGAAATGGGACAGCAATTACAAATGGTAACTGGAGCATCAAGCTGAGAGCTCACATCCTCAACCACAAGCAGGAAGCACCGTTTTGAAACCTCAGAGCCTGTCCCCAGCGACATACTTCCTCCAGCAAGGCTGTACCTCTCTAAGGCTCCCCAAATGGAATCAAGGGTTTAAAGGTCTGAGACTCTGTGAGTTAGTTCTTTCAAACCAGGACAGTCGGAAGGACAAGAATCACAAAACCCGTGTTTTCCCTACCATGTGGGAAGGCTATACAACTATACGTATGAATGACAGGAAAAAGGAGTGTCTCAGGAAGGGAGCACCAGCAGGAGGTGGGAAAGGAGGACCAGCAGGAGGTGGGGAGGGAGCACCAGCAGGAGGTGGGAAGGGAATAGAGCGTGAAGGAGAGGGATAAGATGGAAGCGCATTGCACATGCATGAAAACAGTGAAGCTTGTCATTCCTGTTATTCCATACAAACAATATACAGCAGTAAAAACCTGACATGCATCACGGTTACCATGATCACAACAAGAACAACACTGAAAAAGCCAACCAACCGTAGCACCAGATAATGGACCCACGTGCAAGTGAGACACAGACCTTTTTGGTCTTCGTAACAGACCAAAATTTCTTTCATTTTATTTCCATATACTTGTCTATTTCAACCATCTGCCCATGTCTCTACTTATTTATTTACTTTAGTAATGGGGATGGAACCCAGGCTTCACACATTTGTATTGAGACAGAAGCAAGCCCTCACTGGCCTCCTGTAATGACCAACAGCTATTAACCCATCACCTCCATCAGTGCCAGGCTTTGAACTAAGTGCCTTGCCCTGAATCCTCTTAGTCAGCTCCAGCAGTAGCATTCCAAGAAGCACTGTCTCCACCCCCAACTCTACAAAGCACAGAAGGTCACCCAGTAAGGCAGGAATAGCCGAGAGCTGGAAGCTGAAGACAGATGGGAGCTGCTTCCTCTAAGTATCAGTGACCAGTATCAACCTCTTCCTTCCCCAGCACTCCCATGAGCAGGATTGCAACAGGGTGCACAGCTACAGCTGTGCACAGTCTCCACCTAACCCGCACTCGCACTGCTCTCGTCTAGGAAATACTTGAAATAACAGCAGACCCTGCTTTGTTTCGGATTGCACACCAAGACTGGCCATTCATGCC
This sequence comes from Ondatra zibethicus, assembly GCA_004026605.1. Classification (NCBI taxonomy): domain Eukaryota; kingdom Metazoa; phylum Chordata; class Mammalia; order Rodentia; family Cricetidae; genus Ondatra; species Ondatra zibethicus. The sequence goes on from PVIU01002018.1 coordinate 74,029, forward strand.
ATGACATAAACCTTACTAAATTTCACAGGACTCGAGTAGTTAAAAGTGTGGTTGGTCTTTGACCATGGCGCAACTAACTTAGAAAATAAAAACAGAAAGATGCCTTGAGTCACCTCAAATACTTAGAAAATAAAGGGAACACATCCAAATAGTCAAGAGTCAAAAGTGAAATGGAATGGAAAGAACTTTGTCTATAGTGGACGAAACACAGAAATATGAGGGAAGATATAAGGAGTCGCGATAACGGGGAAACTCAGGAGAAACTGTGAGGCTGGACTCTAGATTAGAAAAGGGATGGAGTTTATGACGTCAACCTCCCTCCTAATAAACTAGAAGAGAAAATAACCTGAAAGTAAACATAAGAGTGGCAATAGGGCAAGAATGGTGAGCCAGAAAACTGGGGTGACACCCGTCCCACCCTGTCAGGTTCCAGCCCTGACTTTTGTATTCTGAAACAGTATTGAGGCAGTTCTGATGCAATGCCCAGCTGTGAGCGGCTGGACTAACTCTCGTTTGAAATACCGGGGATATACAATGTTCCAGTTCATCAGGGCTGTGTGTCTAACAGGCACCTCCTCACGTGTGGCAATAGGGATCCCCGCCCACGCCCAAGGGTACCACCTTGCAGCAAGAGGATCTGCAAGGTACCATGAACCAGATGTTAGCTCCACAGTGATAAGGCCTGCAGACCAAAGCAGAGACCTGGTGACGGGACAAAGCCATCAGCTGGAACAGCTGTCGGAGGACTCTCTGCTGGCTCTCAGAAACCATGCTGAAAGGGAAGCCACAACAGTGTGGCTCTGGGCAGGGTGGATGTGGGACGCCTGCCACTTTGTGTCGGCTGGCAGAGGCCAGTGATTACCTATACTCTTGGTCGCAGACTTCATTACGCCACTTAGAAGCCTACAGGGGTCTCTCCAAGTGTCTGTTGGGAAGCAGCAGTAAGGCCCATCATCCAAGACTGGAGTCCTTCTCACTCAAACACACTAAGCCAGATGCAGCTACTTTGCTCAATTCCTCAAGCAGTAATGAATAAACATAAGAAACAAATAGTTCTTATTCTATGAACCGAACTGATTATTCAAATGAGGTCCAGGCATTTATATTTAGGATTATATTTAGGAACGCAAGATTATATTTAGGAATATATATGTAAGTAATTTACCAAATCATACTTTCAAGAAACACTTAATTGCTTATACAATAAAACTTCATTACACATTTCCAATAAGAGAAGTATACATCCTAGCTCAAATTATTATTTAACTGAACTTCTGGGTGACACTCATGAAACCTGTCTTACACAGAGGCCGTTTAAACAAGAGAGGGTAGGCGTGGGTCCTAACTGCTCAGGAACGAGTAAAGAGCCATTGCACCAAACAGGAAGAATCCTCTAGAGGGGTACTCTGCTACAAAACACAGGGGACTTAACCTGGCAGCTCTGAGGTGTCTAATTAGTCTCTCAGGGGATGACAGGTATAATTTCTCCACCAGGTTTGTTCTCCACCTCCCTTATGCATTTGAATTAAATTTGTGGGAGAGTCAGTTAACTAACTCCACAGTAATAGCTCTCACTTCAAGCACAGCAATTAAGAATGTCTGTTTCCTCTCCTCCTACATCTGTTCTGAGACTGGAGTGAATACATTTACATTATTCGCTGGATACACAGTAATTGCTGGGAAGTGACGGCAAGGCCGTCTATACAGTAGGCTGTGGATCAGAGGAAGGGTCTAGCCTAGCTCAGCCCAGGTGAGGTTGGCAGGATTTAAAACACGAAACTCTGGTTGACCTTAGTCATGCAACTTCCAGGAGAAGTTAGGTTGTGAACGAACAGTGTGCACAGTGGGCTGAGGGACCCACTTGCAACTTCCTCTTCCTTGGCAACTGGAAGGGCAACCTGATATTTGGTCTTCATTACCTGAGACTCAAACAGTGTCTCATTCCCCCCACCCCCTGCCCCATTAACTTCTTTATTAACTTTGCCTGAAGATCAAACCCAGGGCAGCACACTTTGGGCAAAGACTCTACTACTGCCCCACACGACAGTCTCTCCTATTTTTCCTCAGATATGACCATGACAACGGTAATGGACAGTGGTCTCCCTCTACTATCAATACAGAAGTTCATAATCATTGAGATCTTTGTGAAGCCATCCTTATACACCACACATTCTCTCAAATGGCGTGTTCCCATCTGAAGTTCTCAACATAGGAAGGCAGAACACGGCAGACAGGACCAGCAAAAGGAAGGGCCAGCGATGCCCTCTGCTTCCCACTGCTAACACACTCTTTGCTGAGAGCCCACCTCTGTGGCCAATGGGTCTCAGACATCTTCTCACAACTCCAACAATTCTTAGAAACGCTCACTAAAGGACTGAAAGAGCCACATGAAAAGAATTTCTTAAAAATCCCAGGTTGCTTCATCTATGGGATCTAAAACGTAATCTTAACTGAAGAAACTGAGAGCAAAATAGTAGCTAGAGGAGGATGGGGGGAGGATAAGCAGGTGGGGGAGTGGCCACCGGGCACTAAGTCGGAGGCAGTCAGAAGCTGCTGTGTCGCCACCCACGTTCATGAACACAGACCTCAGAGCTGTGCTGTACACTTCAAAGACGCACAAAATGGAACTTCAATGTTTTCAACACGAGAACTTATCAACCTCTGGGGAAAGAGATATAGTGAACATGACCATCAGAAAGGTCATACATGAAAACTGTTGGCGCACGCAGGGCATCCAGCGAGAACACAGGTGGGCCTGCCATGTTCCCTGGGTCACTACAATAACACATCCTACCCTTCCGTCATGACCCAACTGCCTTCCACAGCACATTTAGAAGTTATGGCGCATGTGGGGAAACATGCTTCAGAGAAGCTAGAGCCTGCAGAAGAGGAACACAGCAGTGAACTGTCTCTCCACTGACTGACCCAAGAGAAGATCTACATGAAATGTGCCTGTGGTCATTTCTACCCATTGCCTCTGGCATCACACAGTGTAACAATACAGAACTTCATTTTTCCCCACATGACTGTAATAGCATTTACTCTCTAACTTCTCCTCTAATAAAATATACCCTGAGATGTGGTCAAACATCTTAAAATCCCTACCACGAGTTTATCTCAGTCATTACCTTCTTTTCCACAATTATACCCTTAGAATGTTTATCTTCCTGTAGCCTTTCCCATCTCATAGGACAAGAACTACTCCTCAGACAATGGTATCCTATATGGCTCTAGACGGATGGAGGACATGGCTTTAGCATTACTTAAAATGATGGATGTTTGCCAAGAAACTACAACAGATTTATCCATAATTTAGGATTTACCAGAGAGAATCGCTATGAACTACAGGTATAAATACAATGATCACAATTTGTGACATGGAAAGTAATTAATGGAGCTTAGCATGCAGACAGTGTTAGGTGCTGGAGCTGTAGGTGGGTGGAGTAGGGAAGGGCAGGAGAGGGAGAGGGAAAGAGAGAGAGCCTGCAGTGCATCTGTATTTTGGAAGTGGAACTGTCCTTGAAACAGAAAACATCAACTTTCAACCAAAAACTGCAGAAAGCATGTAATCACGCGACAGGAGGGTGTCACGGTCACACCACAGCACGCCATCCTCCGGAAGGCGCTCAGAAAACCAGCAACTACATCTGAAGGATGAATGCTATGAGAAACTCAAGGGAGAGACTCTTGGCTTACTCCAGTCGGAAGGTAAAGGAGGGTCATGATCTAAAGGACAGCGCCTTCAGGAGGTAAGATTAGGAAGAGCAGCTGAGCTTAGCATAGAAGCAGGAAAGCACAGCTAGGGAAGAAGGACAGCAGAAGCCACACAAGGAAGCCACGTGAGCTAACGTCCCTGAACACATCACACAGAATGCAGTGGAAGTGGAGAGGTAGGAGAGCAGGCAAGGGCATAGTTTTTTCATGTATTTCCCAAGGTCCTAGACTTCATCTTAGAAGCAGAGTAGAATCTTCAAGAGTTTCCGATCCAAAAGGTTTAGTTAACTTGGTGGGAAAGCCTGTGTCTTCTCTCCAGAGCTGCCTGGGGGACCTGTCTCCTCCTTCACCTGTAACAGCACAACGTAGTATGGACAGGTCCGTGTTGCTCTCCAGATGACCACTGCATGAATTTGTACAGAGAACACAGAAAACACGCTAAGGAACTGAGGGGGAGGGGGTCAAAGGGGAAGTGAGCTAGCAGGTCAACTGAGTGCGCCACTAAGCTAACAGCAAACCTGTGGGCAGCATCTCAGCTGAGCATCGTTGACAGTGCACGGCAATGGTCACCACCTGTAAAGTACACTAAACTTGAACAGAAATCATAACAACAGAAAAGCAATTCTGATCTTTGTGAGAAACTGGCCTTCAAAGCAGAGCCATCTGAGCCAGGAAAGAAAATACATACACAGTATCTTTCCAGGAGAACTGCTCTTAGGCAGTTAACTCTACTCTAGCTGAGTATCGGCAAGTTGCTAGAGCTTGCTAGTCAAGTGCTTCTTAGTATTCAGCTGAGAAAGGAAGATGCACCCAAAAGCCTATGAGGGACAGGGACTTTTATCAGGACACTGGGCTGCCCCAAGATCCAGGAGACAGCAACAGGGGGGCTTCAGACTCTGAAATCACAGAGAAGCATCCTGCCTTGTGACTTTGCACTTCACTCTTCTGTGAAATCCTTTCACTCCAAAACCACAGGGCCCTTCTCCTGTGAAAAATCCATAGCTCTTTACGTACTCAGCAGGAAGCCTCCCCTAACCCATGGCCTCTTTCTACGGTTCCAGCTTCCTGCGGTCAGCCACCATCGAAAATTAGGTGAACACAGTACAGGAAGGTATTTTGAGAGTGTGTTTACATAATATGTATCACAGTATGTTGCTACCACTTTGCTATTTTATGTGTTATTATTGTAAAGTTCTTACACTGCCTTATTAATTAAATCCTACCACAGGTTATTATAGGTCCTCTGTAGGACAGGATATCATGAGTGCTTTCAGGAACACATCGAGGGTCCTGAAATAAAACCCATACGAATAAGGAGGAAGCTATTTTAAACTGTAGAAGTGTGAACGGAGCTTGCCTGTGGCACAGATAGGACCTTCCTGTTTGTCATTGAAGCATTGTGTGTGTTTGTGTGTGTGTGTGTGTGTGTGTGTGTGTGTGTGTGTGTGTGTTAGAGAGAGAGAGAGAGAGAGAGAGAGAGAGAGAGAGAGAGAGAGAGAGAGAGAATAGGCTTCCTCAAACTTTCTATGAACACCAAGTGACAATTGACCTTTCAGAAGGGCAACAGAGGTCTGGGTAGGAAGCCGAGCGGGCCCACTTCTTGCCTAAAAATGTCCTCAATCCAGAGAGTGTGTTACCACGATGGAAGGTATCAGCTAGACTACCCTTTTCCAGAACTGCACGTTTGTCTTTGTTCTGGCCCACACTGAGGAAGTCAGCAGCACAAAGCAAAGAGAGCTAACTCAAATATGGCATGAAACTTCAAGCCTGCCCCAAGTGATACACTTCCCAGCAAGCCACACCTCCTAATCCTCCTCAAACAACCACCACCTGAAGACCAAGTACTCAAATATATGAGCCTATAGGTTTGAACCACTTCCATTTAAACCACCACAAGGGCAGAGCCAGTTTTAGGCTCAGTTAAAGGCACCAGGCATGAACTCCAACTTGTTTTAAAATTGATTTAGAGTTTGAAAAAGCTTTAGCCTGGCTTCAAGTCCAATTAGAAAGTTGTTGGTTACTACATAATCTTTGTTCCACGGGTACACAAGTGGCCATATCTTTCCAGGCCAGTCCTTACTGTAGTCCCGGCCTTCACATATGGTCAAGAGTGTGCATTACTTTCCTTCTGGGGCAACCTGCTCTCTGAATCCTAGCCAGCAGGAATGAAACTTCCTGGTGTCTGTCAGCTTGAACTCTCCACGTTCTATGGCTGACGTATGTGGTGGTCTGCAGCAATTGTCTTACCACCAAGCTCTGAAGGGTAACCAGGAGTAATGTGAGTATCTTAAAATGCCTGGAGGAGGGTCTATGGGACCTCACTGAAACAACCAGAAAAGAAATAACCCAAGTCTGGCGACAGGGTTTTTATTTAATAGCTTATGGTGTACGGGAGATGCAACATCCAAGTTACAAGGTGAAACCATTTAATTTTCTTTTGTGTGTGTGCTTGTGTGTATTTAGGAAGTATCTTTAGTAGTAGATTTCTATACTCCTTGGAGTTACTGACCCTTCCCATACTCCCTCCTCCCATTCTACCCTCCCATCCTCCACATCACTTAACCATTCCTAGCTCATTGTTTTCCTGTCCCCTTTGTCCCTAACCTGCATTCCAGCCCCTCCCTCTTCAAATCTGCCCTCCCCACGGTCACTTACAGTTTCCTCATGTCTGTAGTTACTCCAATTTAACATACTGATCTAAATAGTCAAAGCTACCATCCACATTTGAAAGACAATATGAGATGTTTGTCTTTCCAATCTGGATACTCAGGATGAACATTCCTAGCTCTGTCTACTTACCTGAAAACTTCATAAATTTACTTTTTAACACATGAACAATAGTCCACTGCACAAATGTACTGCATTTTTTAATTCTTCGGTTCCTGACTATTTTTCTTCCCTGGCTATCAGGCATAGAGGATCAATGACTATGGACGAATGAGCAGGTCATCTGGGCAGTAGGACATCCAGTCCTTGGGTAGAAACCTAAGGGTGGTATAGCTGTATCACATGGTAAATCTATTTCCACAGAGCTTGCCCCAGCTTGTACCCACACTAAGAGTAAATAAGTGTTTCTATTTCCTGCATCCAGGCCAGCATTGGTTGTCATCTCCAGACATCCCGGCCGCAGTCAGCTGAAGAAATATGTTTAAGGCTGGATTCCAGTTAGAGAAGAGTGGTACTTCTCATCGTTGCATACAAGAAGTAATGTGTGGAAATTTGACATGGCTTCTCCAGTATCACACACCTTTAAATTCTCCTGCACTAACCACAAATATTTTGAAATCCAGTTAGAGCGAAGGTAATTATAGATCCCAATACAGATAAACTGCAGTCCTGGACTTGGAAAGCGGGAGGGATTTTCTGGCGACCGGTCACACGAAAGGTGACGAGCTGATGAGCGCCGTCAACGACAGCACCATCGAAAGAGTTTTGAGAAACTTCCTAAAAGGAGAGCCAATAAACTGCATCAATATTACCCTCCCTCCCGCCACCCAGTGAAGGAGTCTGAGGACAGAATGAAGACACACTGCAGATCTGACAGGAGGCAACAAGCCAGGAGCTCTCAACCCCAGCAGTAAAAAAGCAAAATGAAGCTTTCACAGCCTACCCTGGAAAAGAGGGAATACCAAGGGTATCCTTTTCCATGAAGACACGCACTGGTGACAACAAAACACACGCAGCAAGCTCAGTGGGCTCACAGAGAAACTGGTCCATTTCTCAGTGCTACTACAGGGAGCGGAATGTCCTCGGTACTATGAAAATTCTAAATTCATATGCTGTCAGAGCGTCTTTTGTATCAGAATAACAAACGGCACTCACTTCCAATGTCCGGCCGCAGCTTTTTGTCATATTCTCTCAGCAATTTGTTGAGAATCAGTGTCACGTCCGTGTCCTGTGATCTGGGTGCCAAGACCCACTTCTGGTTTGATGGAGAGTCTTCACTTTCATCCTCTTCCACCCTCCTGGACCTGCAGTTACAACGTAATGAGACACATAAGTTGCAACATTTCCAGAAAATTCCTCAGACAGTGCTACTACAGGGAGCGGAACGTCTTCAGTACTGCTGGCCTAGTCATACGTGTTGCTTGTAAAACTTAAAGAAGCAAAACACACATTAGGAAACACCCCACAGGAAGAACTCAACTATTGTTAGCAGAACAGACCTGCCCAAGTTAAACTAGACACAGGGCAACGGGTAGGCTGATGACAAAGGTAGGCCGATGACAAAGTGGCCGACAGGAAATAGGCACCTAACTCACCTGCCTAAGTCAGACACACATGGGAGTACTCTGTGGTGTTGTTTCTAAGTACCACCAACAAAGACTGAGGAGGGAGGAGCTTTTACAGAGCCGACTCGCTGAAAACAGCTGACTCTGATTGTGCCTTCCCTGTGGCCTGGGCTTTGGGAGACAACCGTGTGGGCATTCTGAGGTGGCCTAATTTGCTGGCACGCAGCAAGGGGGACAGCCAGGAAATGTATTCATTGATGAGCGCAGAATGCCCTCTGGCAATTTACACCTTGATCACCCAAACTGGTTCATCTCATTCTCAGCAGGCTTTAAGAATTAAATATTTTCTAGTATATCTTCAACACTCTAAGCTTTTAAGTGGATCCCAGTGAGGGCCTGGACGTCTCTGACCTTCTGTCCAGCTCTGTTAAGCACCACAGCCCTTTCTGTAGAGTGACTTGTGCTTACAGGCAGAGAGACCTCCTCCTCATGAGGAGAGACCTCAAGACAACAGCAGGTTTTCTCAGTGAGTGAGGCCCACCCAGTCACAGCATCTGTGGCTTGGGAGAAAAAAGTATGTTTCAACCTTGATGCAATACTTCTCTTATGTGGGATGCCCCTGAATGTTAAAAGAGCTTAAGAAACAAAACCCTTGTCCTCCTTTGTCTTTGTGTGTGCCTTGACGTCATTCTTCTACAAGAGGGTGGAAGGGGGTGCAATCAGAGTGATTTGTTTCCACTGGGTATAAGACCAGTTCTGTTCTGTCGTGGATCCCAGACAGGAGTCCGTTGTGAGCCCCACACCAAGGTGCATGTCCTCGGGCATGTCAGTTTCCTGAAGCTAACAGGGAGTCGGTGAAGAGTATGATCACTTAAAAGCTCAGCCCTTCATCTTCACTGAGATCTTCAGAGGCATATAGAAATGTTTACGTGCAAGTCGGCTTGTATTTGCATCAGCCTTGCATGTGTTAAGAAGGTACATCTGGCAGGTCAAGCAGTCTAAACCCAAATCCATGCCCTGCTGTCCTGTCTTTACTGAAGATAGGTCCCTCAGGACTCCCGGAACCCACCAAGATCTGAAGATGGTGAAGTCCACACATGTAATGGTGCTTTATTTACACATAATATCCACAGATGCTTCTGATCGTTCTCAGGTGACCAGTTCAACACAGCTGCTGTGTCAACAGCTATGACAAGGTATTGGCTAGGGAATGAGGACAAGAAGACGGCTGGACGTGTTCGGGACTATGTTTCCAATCAACAGCTGCTCAGAGCCGCAAATGAGGAAGGTGTGGAGGAGAAAGGACAGCGAGCCACATGAGTGTGAGATGTTGATAATGAGTCTCGTGGAATAGCTTTTGCAATTAAGCTTCTCCTAAACTGATCTGAAAGTGAATTCTGTTTCATGAATAACTCACTAGCTAGGGGATTAAAATAATCTATCCACAGACGCCGAAACTGTTGTGGCTTTTTATCGAAGCTGAACGTTCACCACCAAGAAGAACTTAGGATATTTGGTGTCTCCACCCAATAAGGGGAATGCACTTCACTAGCTGTGAAACTGCATTTGTACAAAGAATGTTATGGAGTTTTAAATGTCCAGGTATTTTATGTAGTCAGAAGCTGTATCAGCAATGTTGATATCTTGGTCTTATGAAAGCAAAACAAAACAAGAAAAAGCACGAGTCATCTGGACAGCGGATAGCCACACACTGCCTTTAGGACCTAACAAATTATCCCAGAACAAAGATACTTGGGGGCTGTGAAATTGGGTAGATATCTCCTCCAAGTGAAATGAGGCCTCCCCAGTGCCCTGCTACATGCCTGTCTTGCTCCTGCCCTCCCTTTCTTCTCTTGCTCTGGCCACCTCTTGCCCTGTGGGGGCCTCCTGCCCTGCAGTCTCCACCACTGCAGAGGCACTGGGTCTACAGCTCCACAGTCCTCACCGGCCCATCAGTCACATGTGCATGGTCAGTACACTCAGCCCTCCTTGTTAACTGTTCACCTAGACCCTGAGCAGTCCCAGAAAAGCCCCCTACTTCAAGGGCGGGTATTATAAGGAGTCTCATTCTCCCTCTAGTGGTCAGAGGCGGTACCTGAAATTGCATAAGCTTCTTCCTGAGTGAGTGCTGGGGTTAAGGGGTTAAGGGCCAGGAAAACAGGTGCGTTCTCTCCCTCTCCTCCATGGAACCCCAGCTATGGAACTGGCACAGAGTGCCTCAGAGGTCCTTGCTCCTCAGCTGCCAGCACTGTGCTTCGCCCAGTTCAGGAGATGAACCCTCGCCCCTATACTGTGCCCTGAAGAAAACCAGTCTCACCTCAGAGGACCCACTAGCAGGTGGATGGAATGGGATTTCCTTTCTCTTCAGAATTCTACATGGGTTATATATAACCTTCTGAGCACTCTGTTGCTTGGATTGCTGCCTCCGAAACAGCATTGCTGCAATTAGCTTTTCCTTAAAAGTAAAGCAAGCGCATGCTCAGTCCCCAGACATTTCCTTCTGTTCATACACCTTCTCTTCATCAGAATGACAGAAGCAACCTCCAAAGGAGTTTTCAACTTTAAAACGAATCCCTGAACCTAGGAAATTAGTAAGCATGTTCCAAACATTGAAATGAGGTACCACGTTTTCCCGTATAATAAGCTCAGACATGGGTACCAGGGGTGGAGGAGGCTCTCCCATTGCAGAGACCCAAGGGATCCTGTCAGAGTCTATATAGGGAGCATCTGTACCAGCAGGGAATCTTGAATGCTAAATAGAATCCTCTCAGAACCACTAAAACAGATTAAAAAGTAAACACCCTTTAAAGTGAGACATACAGCAATAAAATAAGCACCAAATGGGTTCTTTTAAGCTGATAAGCAATTATAATTGCCATGACTGAAGGCTCTGATAGAGAACATGTAACATTAGTACACGTACCTTGGCTGGGAAGGAAGGGTGAGGACTCCCAAGAGAGTCTCATGTTTCGGAGTCTGCAGAAACCAGACTGCTCCACCTTCCCCCAGTCGTACACAGAACAATGAGAGAACCTGGCATCTTTTCTTGCAGAACTGCAACTATCTATAAACCTACACACATGATCCAACCCCAGAGTGCAAGCCAGGTTTCTGAGGTGCTGGCTATAGGAAGGGACTTGCTGATGCGACTGCGGCCTTATTGATGCTTTCTGGTGGTATCTGCTCTGAACCAAGGTCCCTCCAGACACAATCCCCTTCAAAACACACTTGTGCACTGCACGGTCTAGCTGCCTCCTTGGACAAGAAGAAACTTTGGTGGAGAGGCCTCCCCTTCCCAAGTGTTCAAGTCTCCAGTGGTAACTCAGTAAGGACAAGTCCTGGGGGATAGGGATGGGGGTTTCATCCTTAGGGTAAGTACCTTGGTTAGCTGGAGCAAGCATTCGGGAAGCCCCTCCTCTCACAGTTTTGGAGAGTTATTGAGGAGACCTCATAGTTCTTTGATATTTCACACATGTGAAGGAGGATGGACACCGGTGAGGGCTACAGGACCCGTGAACCACAGGGATGGATGCTTTCTGATTCAGGAAATTGAGAAATGTCCAAACAAGCGTGCTCTCAGGGGGGCGGGGGGGGGCACGGACTCTGACTCCTAGGGTGAGGGTAGGGAATGCAGTCAGGGATTTCCCAAGCGCACGATAGTCTACAGGCTGGAGCTAGAGCATCAGTCTGGGAGATGGGAATTAAACCATGTCAACATCTCTGGTTGTGTTTACGGCAACAGGCTTTAACCCTTCCGGTGCCGCTGCCCTTTTCGTGAGCCCGTGTCTGTCTCTGGAGTGCTTCTGAGTTTCTGTGAACTGACTGGTGCTGGTTTTGGGTATTGACAGTGAGGTAATTTTCCAGTTTCAGGAAGAAGCGCCCCTGTGAAACGCAACATGATTCTTTTATAGAGTCTGAAGTGCTTGCATGTGGTGTAGGAGCTGGGGAGATGCAGGACTCTTCCTGACCACCTGCTCCAACCCCCTCCAACACAGGGTGATTGAGAAAACAGAATTCCTGGTTCTTGGGATTTCTTCTCAATGATGGAATGGATACAGAATGTTAACCCATGTGTGTCAGTAAGCCCTTGGATAGCTGGCACGGGGAAGAGATGAGAAAGATAAAGCCACTGCCTCATCATTCTGAATTCCAAATTTCCTTAAAACCACCACATCCTAAAATCTCCTGGACAGACCCCACACACATCGGGTGGCGGAGGGCTGCAGCGGCCCTGGAGAGGAGGTCTGGTCCTGGGGGAGACCTACAGGTGAGGTGCCTGAACCATCCCTCTCCTGCAACCAAGTGGACGGTGCGCACCAGGGACTGTCGGCCCGCAGACAGCGCCCCCCGCCGCCCTCCCGCCCCCGCCGGCCTCGGGGGAACGCCTGGCAGCCACTTACCGAGCGTGCAAGCCCGAGAACAGGCAGAGGAGAAGCAGCAGCTTCGCGGCCATGGCGCTCCGGGCGCGGGTCCGAAGCCTCTGCCGGGAGCGGCTGTCCCGGCTTTCCTCCGGCTCAGGCGCCCAGGCTACCACGGGCTGCAGCGCCTTGGATCCGGCGGGCCGGGAGGGACAAGTGTCAGCTCCGAGCGCCGCGGCCCCGACGGTCCCGGCTCCGCGGGGCGCACGCGGGATGTGTCCGCTCTCGGGCGCTCTTGGTGCGCGGGGCGGGGGGATGGGAACGGGCGGCAGGTGGCGGGGCGCCCTCCTTCCGCAACCCGAGACCCGCGGGCCACCCTCCCACTACCCGGGCTGGCTCGGGGCTCTGAGCTGGGGCCGCTGCGCTCGGAGGCGGGGCGGGAGGTCGCGGCTGCTCTGGCGGTGTCCGCCAGCCGCGGCGGGGAGGAGTTTCCCCAATTAACACGCTTGGCAACGCCGGGTGAAGGCAGCGAGGTTTGAATGGACTCGGAGTTGGAGGTCGGGAAGGGGGCGGGGCTGTGGAGAAGAGCTTGGGGATCCCGCAGGGAGGCACTGAAAGGGCCCGGGGACTGGCCCGTGTCATCGATGGAGCCCTGGGCACTGGTAGTTTTTCTGCAGCGCAGCCACCCCAGTTGCCTTCCGTGCCGTGTGACTTCTCTTAGGGACGCCATTGCAAGGAGGCGAAATGGTTTGCCCAAAGGCGGTCTTCTCCAGCGTGGTGCTTGCTTCCCTCAACTCCCCCTGGTGCTTGTAATTGTGGCTTGCTGGGAAGTCCCAACCATGTCCCTTTCTCTCCTAAAAGAGAGGCTAGAACATACCAGTAATTAGCAGAAGAGAAATCATTAAGGCCAGAGAGAAGGGTTCAAAGTTAGAAAGCAAGGAACTCTCCGTGAAGTGGAACTGAAACTATTTTCATGTTCCAAACTGAAAATTGCCTATTTTTCTTTGCATGACACCTTAGAAAGCTAATCTTTTGCCATGCAATTATTAGCTTCAACACAAATAAGAATTTTGCTTTCTTAATGGAAAAAAATCATTGATAGAAAATACATTTTCAACTACGATTATTCATAGAACCACGACAGTTTCTTTAATACTGACTGCTCTAAGGTGCTATCCTTCCAGCCAGGCTACCACGATGATAATGAGAGGTGCTATACCTGCTTCCAGGAATCCATCAGGACTGGGCCTGCGGATTGTTGACTCTCCTTCAGAGAAGAAGGGGTCTGAGACACCATTGAACCTTCGCCTGATTTCCAGCCGTTCTTCCCAGCCATTTCTATTCATTTGGCCTCACTGTCAATAGCCTGCATCGCATCGGGGTTGGGGGTGCTAGAACATACAGGCTTGGGGAAAGTGGGGCAAGGAGGTAAGGAAGCAATTAACCCATGTTAAATGAAGATTTTGCAGTTTGTTTCGTGTTCACGTGAGATCCCGTCAGTAACCTCTTACCTGTCCTCTGTAAGTACGGCCAGTAAACTCCAGCTCCATTAGGTGAACTGTGTGGGGGTGAATTTAGGTTCCTTGTTAGGGTCCAGGAGGAGGGTGTGGACATGGAGCATATTTCCAGAGAAAAGGGATTTTAGCCACCCTGACAAATAAATCTTTTCATAAAACAGAGAGAGAAGCAGGTTGCAGCTCTTGGGAATTCCCTCCCTGGTCTCTGAATTCACAGACAGGGAGTGTGAGCCAGCAGGAGGCTGGAGACTATTGTTGGTAACAGTTTTGTTTTTAACTAAGCACAATGCTGCCTTGATTAACATGAGGCCATTGACAACTACCTACCTGGGTGGGGACTTGGGCTCACCCAGCTCAGCCCAACCAGGCCTGTTTCTAGCATCCTACCAGCCAGCTCCTGGCTCACTTCTTCAACCTTCTGCAAAGCTCTTTCTTTATCTCCAATTTTTCTGCACCGTACAATGGATTGCTTCAAAAACCAGTCCAAGAATGGTGCGCTATTATCTTGAGTCTCTTTACCAGTGTAGTCATGTCTCAGTTCCCTCTCTGAAAACTGGTTCCAGGGTCCCTGGGAATGCTAAATCTGTCATAGAAAATGCATTAAAATTTTCATGGACCTCCCATATGGTTTAAGTCAGCTCTAGACTATTTGCAATGCCTACTGTATACAAATGCTATGTAAGTAGCTGTTATAATTATTTAGGGAAAAAGCTAAATGCCTGTTTGGTAAAGATACACTTTTTGAAGACAGTATTTTCCATTCGAGTTTATTTGAACCCAAGGATACAGAATCCACACATACAGGAGGGCCACCTGCATGTCATTTCCGTGAATTTTTTTAAAAATATTCTGCAAGAAAACTAAAAGAAAATGTAACAGTCCTTTCGTGCTTCCACTTATGACACAGTTACAGGAACCCAGGTGAAAAAACGTCAGTCATGGTTCCACGGGAGCTGAGAGTCACTGTGATTGAGTCATTCAAATTCTCTGCATAGTTCCACTGCACGGGTGGAGAAAAGTCCTAGGAAGTTAACTAGTTGTCCTTAGTCACTGCGTCCACTGTGCCCATGAGCAGAAAGCTGGGCAGACACTCACTACTTCTTCCTGCAAAGCTGTATTCTCATCGTATTTCTTTTTATTTTATTTTTATTTTCAGAACAAGAGTATAATCTATGTTACAATACAGACAAACAGGCACTTGGATACTTTTATAAGATGTCAGCATAAGGAGAAGTGTCCTGGGATCACATGTGTCTGTATTTATTGCAACCTGTCAGAATAGAAGGCATGAGACCTTTGTACAGCGCCATGCTGGCGGAGTTTATTCTTTGCTCGCCTGCACAGGTTTGATGTGCTATTATTATGAATGAGTGCGACCCGACCTCTTCTGAAGTTTGGAGTGCTTTGCTCCACTTAAGGGACACAATGGGCAAGCTCAACAGAGCTGAATATTTTACTTTAGAAAGCCTCATGGTACAGCTTAGGAAAAATACTTTATGCTAAATGAGTCAGGAGGAATCACATATTCAAAGCAAGCTCTCTGAGCATAAGTATGAAAGCAAAGTGCAAGGTCAAGAATCTTCAAGGCACCAGCTGTTAGCCTTTGATTTTTTTTTCTCTCCCTTGCCTAAGCTGACCAGGCTAGGGTGCTTTGCAGAGCATGCGCAGTGCATACCCTCCTTGCTGGTCAGCCTTCCCTTCTTCAGCCCCTGAGAAATTAACCAGCTCTATTTGGGTGAGCAGAATTCACTTTCCCTTCCTAAGCAGGGAAAGAAAGAAAAATAAATAGCAAAACATTAAACTCGGGGGGAAAAAAGTGGCGCTTCATCCTAAGACACACGGCTTGAGAGTCGATCTGCAGAACTCAAAACTCATGAACATCCAGGCATCAATGCTGTATCGGGGAAGACCTGGCTGGGTTGGTGCAGCTCCTGAGCCTAGCAGGAGGTGGGAAAGCACAGAGGCAGACGCTGGCTGCCTGAGCTTGGAGATCCTCTTGTGGCTTCTTGGAGAAATACCTCTCAGGATTCCCTCTGCAGCTTCCAGTGCCAGGGAGCAAAACCAGCCTGACATTCCAGGTACCTAAGACCATCATCAGGTCGTCATTGCGTTGTGGTTTTCTGAGGCTTTCATTTTAAACAAAACCTCCCTTGCTCGACAAATACACTTTAAATTGTATTGTCATGTTTTATACTTTATGGACAAATGTCCCACTCGATCAAAAATTACTAGTGAGGACAAGATTCTTATGAGAAAATGCACTAATCTTTATAGCATGACCTTGTTGCCTTCTAACACATACTTATACGATAGGTACGCAAGTTCCACCTGTCCACCATCTACATGATACTACATCCCAGTGACAGAGCTCTGTAGGAACCAGCCATGAAAAGCTAAATATGAACAGATCGCCCAAAGAAAGTTCTTTATTTCCAACCATTATCACTCGCCAGAGTAGGACTCAAACATCGATAAGTTTAATGGAGGCCTGAGTCTCAGTAGTTTACCCTGAAGCAATACCTGGTTGCAGGAAGGACCATAAACTAAGATTACCCGAGCACCACCCAAAGGAAATACCTAAGGGTCCAACCACTGTAGATAGGATCACCTGCCAGCACACACTCACCAGGACACTCCTAGACAAATGTCAGCCAATCAGGGGTCCTGAATCTCAGAAACCCCGCCCCCCACCTTTACTACTATAAAACCCAACTCTAACTGAGCTCGGGGCTCTCTGTTTATTCCAATACATTGGACATGCGGAGAGACTGAGTTTGCAAACTTGCATAAAATAAAGCCTCTTTGCTTTTGCATATGGGACTCAGTTTCCTTGTTGGCTTTTGGGGAACTTCGCAGATTTGGGCATAACAGGCTCCAAAGACTAACCAACATTCAATTTACAAGGAACTGGTGTGCCTGCTTTTGCATGTGACACTAAGCAACCAGGAAACATGTTCTAAACAACCCCTATTTAGTACCTTGTGAGCTGTGCCCATGCTGCTGTGCAGTCAACAGTCAGTCAGTTTATCTCTATGCATAGCACTAGCTGACTGTGAGAGTACTCAATCCTTTATTTACTAATATGAAGAACATTCCTGCCTCTGTCCCCTAGCACAAATAAGTGCACATTTCTCTGGTTATTTGACTCAAACAGAATCTCCAGGTCAAAAGAAAGGCATTTGTTAGCTGGTAATAATAATAATAATAATAATAATAATAATAATAATAATAATAATAATAATAATAATAATAATAAATAACACCAGAAATGTATAATGTAGTGTGTCCCTGAACCATCACTTTATGTCAGAAAAAGGTTACCTTAAGGAAGGTAACCTTGCTACTGTGTGTGTGTGTGCAATTTTAACTTTTATTGAAAATAGCTTCTTTTCATACAATACATTATGATCACAGTTTCCCTTCTCCCAACTCATCCCAGAACCTCCCCACACCATCCCCCACTGGCCCAAATCCACACTCTTTATTCTCTCTCATTAGAATACAAACGGGCATCTAAAAAAATAAAAACTGGCAAGAATACGACAAAACAAATAAGCAGACAAAAAGAACCAAAGAAAAAGCTCGATAAATTCCTGAAGACACAGAGACACACACTTTCACACATAGAGGAAACCTATAAAAATACAGAATTGGATAAACTTATAAAGAAACCATGGTACATTTACACATGGGATATTACTCGGCTGTTAAAACATGGAATTGTGAAATCATAGGTAAATGGATGAAACTAGATAATAATCATCCTGAATGAGGTAACTCATACCCTAAAAGACGAATGTGGTATGTAGTCAGTATCTGTGGATGTTAGTTTTTGGGAGCTCAATGAGCAGACTACAGGCAGTATAGCTATAGGGGATAGCTACAGAGGAAGGGACTAGGAAGGGGGAGAGATCTCCCTTGGAAGAGGCAATAGAATAGTTATATAACACCTAAAGCAGGGTCGAGGGAAACCTGGGAAGAAAGGATCAGACATGGAATGGTAGGGAAGGGATGGGTAAGGGAGGAAATACTGGGGGTGGGGGGACAGCTAAAACTGGGGACCATTTAAGCAGTTGTTTGGAAATTAATACCATAGAAGCTTCCATATATATATTATATATATATGAAAGAAATCGAAATGCAATCACCAAATAATGGGGGAGGCAAAGCAACCACTAGACAACCCTCATCACCAAATAAAATCCCACGTTCCAGGAATAGGTTGCATCTAATTGAGTTGTTGGCCAAATGGGCCCCAAGGGAACCCCCAAACCACTCAGGCTATTGCTAAGGTTATGAGTTGCTGTCCTCAGGTTGATGGTAAAGTCCTGTTGCTGGAGACAATACCTACATATCTCATTGAACATGGAGAAGGTGAACGGGTGCCTAAGGAGGACCTTCACCCCACCCCCACCCCCGCTCATTATTGCTCACAGTGCTGGGAGACACTTTTCACACTGCTAAAGGAGACGCGGTAAAACTAGCCTGGCTGCCAACCCTTCATGCTCCAGTGGTTACCTGACCGTAAGATGTGCTGATGCAACAGCAGAACAAGGCTTGCGGGAGTAACCATCCACTATCTGGTTGGCCCACTTCAGGAGATGGAACCTATGCCTGACACAGCTCAGGTGACCAGGAATCTGAGATTAGATAGGCCACGGACCTAGGTGAAAACCAAATATCACCATTCTGCTATGTTATGTTAAGAAATGGAGCAATAAGGGCAGTAGTGGTGCACGCCTTTAATCCCAGCACTCGGGAGACAGAGGCAGGCGGATCTCTGTGAGTTTGAGGCTAGCCTGGTCTACAAGAGATAGTTCCAGGACAGGCTCCAAAACTACAGAGAAACTCTGTCTCAAAAAAACAAACAACAACAATAAAAATTCATGGTGGTATTTTGGGGCTGGAGAGATGGCTCAGTGGTTAAAAGCACTGCCTGCTCTTCTAAAGGTCCTGAGTTCAATTCCCAGCAACCACGTGGTGGCTCATAACCATCTGTAATGAGATCTGGTGTCTGGCCTGAAGGCATGCTTGCAGGCAGAATACTGCATACACAATAAATACATCTTTAAAAAAAAAAGGAGCAATAAAATGTCTCCTAATGACATTCTGCTATACTCACAGATCAGTGTCCTGATCAGCCATCATCAGAGGGGCTTCCTCCTGCAGCAGGAGGAATAACAATACGGAGACCCACAGCTGGACAGCGTACACAGAGTGAGAGACCTTGGAACATTCAGTCTTAATTAAGATATCTCAGGGCTCAATGAACTTCTCTCAGGAAGGGAGGCAGAAAGATTCTAAGAGGCAGCAGGAGTGAAGGGAGACCAAGGAAACAAGATCTGCTTGACACAACAGGACCAATACACATAGAAACAGAGAAAAGACCATAGAAACAGAGACTGTGGCAGCAGCTACAGGACCTGACAGGTCAGAGCTAGGTGGGTAGGTGGGGTCCCAGAGGAGAGGTAGACACAAGCCCCGTCCCTAACCCAGATGCTATCTTTAAGTGTCAACTGCTCATAAAGAAAAAATCATTTTTCTTCTTACCAGGTATAGAAGCCCCTCGTACAGCAGGTCACATGCCCAGTACACTGGTATTTCTGGAGGTTCTTTTTCACATAATGTTTTGTCAGGAAATTTTTTCCCCTTTCATATCTTTCTAGTAGCAAATATAATATGGTTTCCAGTTTTGTGTTTTTATGGGATTTCTCCACGTGCAAGCATGTATGTCTCTGTATGTAGTTCATTGTGAATTTTCTTAGGCTCTGTTCTTCTGTTTGTTTTGTCCTATTCCGGCTTATTTTTACTTTGTTCTATTATTAAATTCTAGATGCCATTAGTTTTCTAATGAGAGAAGGATAGGGTGTGGTAGTGGATCGGTGAGGAGATTTAGGGGAGATAGGGGAGGGGAAACTTTAATCAGAATATACTGTATGGGGGAAAAAAAAGCTGTTTTCAGGGAAAAATAAAGAAACCGATCACTAAGAAAGAAGGAAAGATAGATAGATAGATAGATAGATAGATAGATAGATAGATAGATAGATAGATAGATATTGGATTAAGAAAGCAAGAAACAACCCTGTGGGAAACAGTAACATGAACTCATGACTTCCCGTGCACTGTAGGCACAACTCTGCAATGGCAGCGCATGGCTACATATTCTAGCCCTGCTGGCTAATGTCTCTCAACAGCCAGTAAGACTTCAGAAGCATAATCAGTTCATGGAAACAAAACCTAGGGATACATTTTGAATTAAAGGAGTTAAAAGAAAGCATTCAGGATCCTGGACAATCTTGTCACTACGGCAAACATGAAGAAGACAAGCAAAGGTGAAGGACATGGTGGCCAGTTTGAGTGTGGCAATCATGTGATTGTGTAGAGGAACTCAAGTCATCGTGGCGTATGCCCCAAATATGTACGTTTTTCGCCTGTTGTATCTAAATAAAGTCAGAAAATGGGTTTAGATTAAAAATAGAGAAAGACATAATGAATTCTAAACTCCACAGAGAGCCAGCTTGATGAGGCTCTTGTCTAAATCTTGGATCACTTCGGAATAAAAATAAATAATGACAATTATGAATTCAAATGCATTGGATAAAACAAGAAAGCGCGAGTCTAAACTGCAGATAATAGCAGAGCTGAGGGAAAGTACCTCCCAATTATCACATAACCAACTAATAAATACTGAGCAGCATTTGAGCTAGAAGATCATTGTGGTACAGCCAGCTGCAAAAGCCACTATTGCTGCTATTGCATAAAACTAACGTAGTTAAGCGCTCTCAAATAATTTCCCCAAAGAACAGTTAACATTTAAAAGAATAAAAAGAGTAGCTGTATAGTGGAGAAAGCTGGCAGACTGCAGCTTAATGCAAAGATCAATGGGATCCAACAGGGTGTATTTACCAGTATGCAGGGCTAAGAAAAGCAGTGGCTGTCCAAAAATACACTGACCACTGCACTTGACCACGGGGAAACAGCAGGCAGACCAAGGCTCTTGGCTACATTTTGCTAGAACTTGTTTTCCTAAAGTATAGTGATGTTGTGGACTATGAAGAAAGGCAAGAGAATTTCTCAGATCTATAAGAGAAACAAAAGCAGAAGCGGTAGCTATAAAATGTGACAGTCTAACGGATGTCTTGGATTCAATGGGAAAATACCGTTGAAGACGTTATTGGAAAAATTAGATTGAATCATACATTGGAAAATATGAATCACTTTTATGTTATTCTCACAAGTTTCTCTGTTAGCTTGTCAATAGCTTAGAGAGAACAGTGTCTTACATAAATCACATGTGATCACTTATTTATCTTTATGAATATCAGAGTTGACTCATGAATGATAGTGAAAGTATAAATTTAAAATAAGACCTACCAGTGGAAGGAGCCAATGTGGGACCTGTCTGCCGTCTGGACTGCCCACTCCCTAGACAGCTCATGCTGGTAAGGATGTGGAGCAAGGGCAACATTCTTTCATTGCTGGTGGGAGTGCAAACCTGTATAGTCACTTTGGAAGTCGGTGTGATGGTTTCTCAGAAAATTGGGAAATCAATCTACCTCAAAACCCATTTATTGGGCGTACACCCAAAAGATGCTCCATCCTACTACCACAAAGACACTTGTTCAACTATGTTCATTGCAGCTTTATTCATAATATCCAAAAACTGGAAACAACCTAGATGTCCCTCTACCGAAGAATGGGTAAAGAAAATGTGGTACATTTGCATAATGGAATATTAGTCAGCTGTTAAAAACAATGGTGTGAAATTTGCAGACACAAATGGATGGAACTAGAAAAAGATCATCCTGAGTGACGTAACTCAGACCCAGAAAGACAAACACAGCCTGTACTCACTCATAAGTGGATATTAGCTGTAAGAAAGGGATAACCAGGCTACAATCCACAAACCCAAAGAGGCTCAAGGGGAGAATGTTGAGATATCCCTGGAAAGGGGAAACAGAAGCGATTTCATAGGTGGACTGGGGGTGGTCGCAAATGGGAACATGATGAATGGGGGGAGGATGGAGGTAGAGGACTGAAAGAGATGACTGGAAGTGGGGAGCAGTTAGGGGTCAGGTAGAATCTATAAGGATAAACCCAGCTAAGAGACCTAGCAATAGTGGGTAAGTAGCCTCAACTGGCCATCTCCTGTGACCAGGCAACACTCCAGTAGAGGGATTGGGACACCAACCCTGCCACCTAACCTTCAATCTGCATCCTGCCCTCCCTATGGGATGTGCTGGCATAAGGGTAGCATGGAGATTGAGGGAGTGGCCAACCAATGACTGGCCCAGCCTGAGACCCATGCCATGAAAGTGAGCCCACCCCTACACTCCTAGAGTACCAGGACAGAGAGGCTGTATGACCCAGAGACTCAGGGTAGAGCCAAACATGACTGGAGAAAAGAAAATATCAATATAACGATGCCTAACCATATTCTGTTATACTCAAAGATTGTTACCTAACCCAATTGTCATCAGAGAGGCTTCATTCAGCAACTGATGGAAACAGATACAGAGACTCACAGCCAAACATTAGGCCCAGCTAGGGGAATCCTATGGGAGAGAGGAATGAAGGATTTTAGGACCCAGAGGGTTCAAGGATGATATAGATATAAATAATTTACATTGGTATGGATTTTGCTTTATTAATATAAGTTTAAGGTCAATCTTGTTATATGTATATTTCTGCTCTTGTTTAAGGTATTGTAATTGTATAGTTCATTTAAAAATGTAATGTATAATTTAAAAATATAGGTTAATAGATAGTCATCTATAATAGTCAAATTTGTAGTCATGTTAGTTAAATTTTCTAGATGTGCATAGATATATTTCAGATAGGCATTCTTCATATCTTTCAAAGACTCAAAATATGGCATTTAATGTTTTAATAACTTAGGATTTTCATAACAATTAGACACGTCTGTTCCTGACAGCACCAATCTACTTCAAAAAAAAATGGGCATCAAAGAGACTCCTTATAGAGTTGGTTAGCTATTTAGACAAAAAAACTACTCTTGCCTGGACTGTTACATAACCTAAACACAAAGGACCCACAAAGAGAGGACTACTAAACTTACCTAAAGGTGAGATGATCCTTCAGGGTACCTGTTTCATAGAAGAGTCTGCGAAACATTCTGCAGGACACACACACACACACCAAAAAATGACTAAACTGTCTTTAAATTTTCCTACTTCATAAAAATATCTACTGGATACTATGGGCCTGTAGGCTAAAGATGGATGCCCCAACGGTACAAAAAAACTTTGGGTAACTATACAGGCAGCAAAATGTCTCTGTCATTTCTAGAATTTAAAGTTACTTATTTCTTGTTTACTTAGGTAATATTATATCCTTCTAAAGTCTTTGATAAAACTAAAAAATAAATAGTTATAATTATAGTTTTCCTTAGTTATAATAAAAGATAAAATAAATTTAAATATGGTAACTGTAATCCTTACTTGATAACTGTTTTGTTAATATGTAATTTTACTATGTTAAAATAAAAGCCTTTTTTGTTTAAACAAAAAAAAATGGTGTACTGTATTTCTGTTACTTTCATTGGTTAAATAATAAAACTGCCTTGGCCTTTTAATAGGACAGCCCTTAGGTGGGTTAAAAAAAAAAATCTAAAATAAAAAAGACAGAGTCAGGGAGAGCTGCCCACCATAAAACTACCAGGTCAAACACACTAAATCTCTCCCTGTAAACCACGACTCGAATAACACACAAATTATGAAAAATGGGCTAAACAAATATATACGAGTTAACAAAAAAAAACTAAATATAATAGACCAAACAATGTTTAAATAAATACAGTTTCTGTATAATTATTTCGGCAACCAAAAACCGGACAAAAAACCACAGCCCACACACCTCTTACTACAAAGGACACTATAAGAAAACCCATAGAATCAACTAACCTGGGCTCATAGGGCTCACAGAGACTGAACCAACAGCCAGCGAACCTGCATGTGACTAACCAAGTCCCTCTGCATATATGTGGCAGTTGTGTAGCTTGGTCTTCTTGTGGGACTCCTGGTAGTTGGAGCAGGGGCTATCTCTAACTCTTTTGTTGGCTTTGGGACCCTGTTCCTTGTAGTCTTTCTACCACTTGATATGCTATGTTTTGTTGACATCCATGGAAGGCCTGCCCTTTTCTGAACAGAAATGGAGGGGTGTGGATGGGAATGGGCAGAGGGGAGGTGGATGAGAGGGAATAGGAGGAGAGGAGAAAGGGGGAACTGTGGTTAGGATGTAAAATAAATAATCTAAGAAGAAGAGAGATGATCTTCTGAAGTTTTCAGCAGAAGCTTTTATGACCTGCGGGCAAGCAATGATTTATTAAATGAAATACAAAGCAGAGATGCTCACAAGAGCCTTACCATAAAGTCAAAGCACTACCATTGGTAGCAGGAATGTGTCCCAAACGCCCATGTGGTAACTCTACAGCCTCAGCTTGGTGCCCTTGGAAGGTAATAAACCTTTGAGAGGTAGGGACAACTGGGAGGCTTTATGTCCTTGAGGACTTGCCCTTCCTGGAGTGAGTGAAGCTCAGGTCTCTTCCTTCTCTTTGCTTCATGTTAGCCACGGAGTGCGTTGTCTGCCCCTTTTTGTGATGTGTTGCCTCCTATGCTCTCAGAAGAGTTCATGAGCTGAGAACTCCAACACCGTGAGTCAAGATGTACTACTCCCATTTGACTCTTTGCAGGCATTTGCTGCAGTGTTGCATGCTGAGCGCAACATACAAGGCAAGTGGGTTGAAGGAAGAGGTTTGTTATTAAAGACACATGAAAAAAATATCAAAGAGGCTTGTGATTAAAGGCACACACCTTTAATCCCAGCACTCTAGACTGGAGGCAGGCAGATCTCTGCGAGTTCAAGGCCAACCTGGTCTATGTGGAGAGTTCTAAGCCAGCCATGGCTATATAGTGAGACCTGTTCTCAAAATCAAATTTCCAAAAGAACCAAAAACGCAAAAGCAAGTTTGAACCTAGCCAAAGACTCAAATGACTAATGTCATAGAAGAAAGAATTTTAGTTTCTTGTGTCAATCTAAAGAGAATTTGATGAAACCAAAGCCAGAGTGAAATATCAGAATGGCTATAATTTAAAAAGGTGACATTTCATCAGATCAATAGCTGGATCCTTAGTGGACACTTTAAAAGCCAGAAGAGCCTGAGGCAATGGACTCCAAGTTCTTAAAGACCAATGTGCCAAACTACACACTATATCCGAAAAACTGTCTGCCATAGTTTTTTGTTTGTTTGTTTTGATTTTTAACTGTCTGCCATAGTTAAAAGGGAAAGTTAACTTTCCCACATATGACAAGCTAAAAGAACTCATGTCTGCTATATTTCAGAGAGTACTCGAAGCAATGGTCCAAGAGGCTATAGAAAAACAAAACAAAATAAAAAAAAAATGTAGCTATAATCACTGATGAACAAAGCAAGACTAAGAACACAAACATGTTTCAACAATAACTTTAAGTATTAGTAACCTCAACTCCTCCATAAAACTATGGGTTAACAGAATGGACTAAGAAACAAAATTCAGCCAGGTGGGAAGACACACATTTTTAACCTACCACTTGGGAGGCAGAGGCCTGGGAATATCTCTAAGATAAAGGTCATCCTGATTAATACAGAAAATTCCAGGATAAGGATAACCAGAATTGCATAAAGAGGCCCTGTCTCAAAAAAAAAATAAATCAACCATATTTCTCTAGTATAAAAGAAAAATCACTTACCTTAAAGATGCATACCACATTGAAGTAAAAGCGGGGTGGGGGGTGGGGTGGGGTGGGGGAGGTGTTCCATGCAAATACAACCAGGAAGCAAGCAGGCATTGTTATGTTAATACCTGAAGAATAGCCTTCAAATCAAAACTGATTAGAAGAGATAAAGAAGATCACTTCATGTTTATCAAGGGATCAGTTAACCAAGAAGTTAATTTTGGAAATTTGATTTTGAAAACAGGTCTTAAAATTACTTATCCTAAACTTTGGCATCAAATTCTTGCTTATCAATCATAAAAAGCATGTCATCAAACTATTAGACTGAAAAACACAGATTAATTAATTACCACTCAGTAATAGTAAGCAATTTCATCACCCCACTTTCTCCAATAGACAGGTCATCAGGACAAAAAGCAAACACAAAAATATCAGAATTAAATGTCTTCATGCAACAAATGGCCCTAACAGATACCTACAAACTATTCCTCCCAAACACCAAAGAATCCCCGTCTATTCAGTACCCCAAGGAATCCTTTTTAAAAATATACCATATTCTGGAACATAAAACAAACCCTTTGAATTTGTGAAAAATTCTGCAAAACTGAAACATCTCCATGTACCGTCAGATCACAGAGTAATAAAATTCAAAATCAACGGCAAATAAAACTTGAGTAATTATAAAAATTCATGGAGATTAAACAACCTATTACTGAATGATAAATGAGTCAAAGATGAAATTAAGGAAAGATATCAAAACATTTCCAGCACTAAATGGAAACACAGCAATACCTCTGGGGCACGCAGTAACCGAAGTTCTAGGAGGGAAATTTGTAGCACTAAGTGCCTGCCCTTAAAACATCAGAAAGAACACAAATAAAATGACTTCATGATCTGACTCAAGAGTTTGGGAAAACAAGAACAAATCAAACCCAAGTCTAGTAGGCAGAAATAAATAATAAAAACCAGAGACGAAATTAGTGACATAGAAACAAGGGGAAAAAATGGAAGTCAACTAACCTAATAGCTGATTCTTTGAGAAGATAAACAAAATTGTTAGACCTTGTGCCGATTAACCAAAAGAAAGATGACCCAAATGCATGGACTCAGACATAAAGAGGAAAACATTGCAAAATCCACCATGGAAATTCAGATATTATAAAGAAATATTTCATCACCCTCTATTGCATCAAGTTGAAAATCTAAAATGAATTAATTTTTAGTTTCTGCCAAACCCCCAAAGTTAGGCCAAGAGGAGATGAATAGCTTAAGCCAATTTATAGAAAATAAGGAGATTAAAACTAATAAAAAAGTCTTGCCAGCCACAAAAGCCCGGGTCCAGATGCATCCATAGCAGAATTCTACCAGACTATTTTCTCTTATATTTTATTAGTTCTTTGATAATTTTATACACTGTATTTTGACAATATTCATTCCCTCCCTTAGTTTCTCCCAGATCCACCTCCCTTTCCAACCTACCTGTGCCCTCTTTTTCTTTTCAAACCATCAAGTCGCTGGGCATTGGTGACCCACACCTTTAATCCCGGCACTTAGGAGGCAGAGGCGGGTGGATCTCTGTGAGTTTGAGGCCAGCCTGGGCTACGAGAGCTAGTTCCAGGATAGCTAGAGTTGTTACACAGAGAAATCCTGTCTCAGAAAATAAATGAATGAATGATAGAGAGATAGATAGACAGACAGACAGACAGACAGACAGACAGACAGACCCATCAAGTCTAGTTTGTGCTGCCCGTATACTTACTCTTGTTTATGTGACCTTCACTGAAGGGTAGTCAACACACCAGAGACCATACTATTAAAGGAAATGGATTCTCCCAGTCCTTTCAGCTTTCAATTATCAATAGCTTCTTAACTAGGGCTGGGATTTAAAGGCCCAGCTAGGCACAAGACATCCCAAGACTAAGTTTTTAGCACTAAAGAGGTTTATTTGTCCTAGAGAGAAAAGGGAGCAAGGAATGAGACAAAGCTGGGAGCTAGAGAATGCAGGAGAAAGGGAAGGGAGCAAGGGAGAAGGGAAGGTGTATCTGCCCCTGCGGGACAAAGGACGCCTCTGTGTCTAGAAGAGACAGGAGTGGTCTATAGGCAAATGGCAGCTTTTAAAGGGAAGCTAGGAACCCCTGTGTTGGGATGAGTTGGCAATCATGTTAATTAAGGTAACCAAAAGGGGGCTTTTGACTGCTGGACTTCAGTACCTTGATGGCCAAATAAAGAAAGAGGTCTTGGCGGCTAGCTTTAGGAATGCAATACAATGGTATAGCAAGGCAGAGGGAAGGGAGAAGGGCAATGACTGTCAGTGCATTCATTCCCACGTTTTTGTTTTATTATTGAATCATTAGGTGTCACAGAAGAGAGCATCATTCTTTCCGGCTGCTTCCCACTGACACTGAGGCATTGTTCTTAGGGACACAGAATACTGGGAATGTTGGTCAAGTTCAGGAGGAGTAGGCTGTGCCAGTTGATGTCCAGGTCTGTAGGATCATCTGAGGCTAGGGAAATAGTTTGTGAGGCTGAACCAAGATGCGGATTCCAAGGTAATAGCTGGGGCCGGCACCCTAGTTGCCAAAGTAGTCTGCAGTTGATTTTAAATCTGCATTCTAAGAATTAATTGATGGACTAGGGAGAGAGGTAAAGTTAAGGAGTTTAGGGGAAAGTCTTTCTCTTAGATATATAATTTAAACTTTTAGGCCCATAGTCTGTGTAGCTGGGAAGAGGAGTCACAAGACCAGAGAAAGGAGGAGAGATCTCACCATTGGGAATAGGCAATAGGCAGGAAATTTAGACTGTTTGTTGGCAGGAATATTTACTGGAGTCTGTTTGGGAGTTCTTTTTTTTTAATATTCTTTTATTTTTCATTTTAAAAAAATTTACACTTCCTCCCCTTCTCCCAGTCCCCTCCTGCTCCCCCACTAACCCACCTCTCTCCCCCTGCTTCCTTAAGAGGGGGCAGGGTACCCTGCCCTGTGGGAAGCCCAAGGCCCTCCCCCTCCATCCCTGCCTAGGAAGGTGTGCATCCATATAGACTAGATTACTAAAAAGCTAATACATGCAGAAGAGATAGGTCCCAGTGCCATTATCATTGGCTTCTCAGTCAGCCCCCATTGACAGCCACATTCAGAGATTCCGGTTTGATCACATGCTCATTCAGTTCTGATCCAGCTGGATTTGGTGAGCTCCCATTAGATCAGGCACACTGTCACGGTTGGTGGACCAGCCTCTACCGGTTCCAATTTCCTTGCTCACCTTCTCCCACCTTCTGCTCTTCCACTGGACCTTGGGAGCTCAGTCCATTGCTCTGATGTGAATGTGGGTCTCTGTCTCTATCTCCATCCATCGGACGAAATTTCTATGGTGATGATCAAGATATTCATCAATGTGACTATGGGACAAGGCTAGTTCAGGCACCTTCTCCTCTGCTGCTGTTTGGGAGTTCTTTAGAGGATCCAGGAAGATTTAGATTGGCTTTATAAGGTTAATTGGGGAGCAACTGCTTTCTGAAAGCAAAGTCAGGTTGTGTTGGGGAGGGTACAGATTGAGTGGCTTCCATTGTATTAGAATCGTCTTTCCTGGGGTGTCCAGGTATGTTCTAAAACTGAGCTACTTTTGGAACACAAATAATTGGGGAGGCTCTTGGCAAATGGTGAGAGGATAGTCTCCAGCATGTTCTGGGATTTTGAAGAGCTGACCAAGCATAGGTGCTTATTGTTAAAGCTCTAGTTTTAACAATAGCCATTGATATCATCAGAGACTTGTAAAGGGTAAATTTGGGTAGGATGCTGTGGCATAATCCTCTGGTACACTGTGAAGATTTGTCACTTGAATTGGTTTAATAAAACACTGATTGGCCAGTAGCCAGGCAGAAAGTATAGGTGGGACAACCCAACTAAGGATGGTGGGAAGGAGAAGGGCAGAATCAGGAGTTGCCAGCAGACACAGAGGGAACAGGAGATGGATGTGCCATACTAATAAAAGTACCAAGCCGCATGGCAAGTATAGCTAGAAATATGGCTTAATTTCAGTGTAAAAGTTAGTCAACCTAGTAACAAACCTGAGCTGTTGACCAAGCATTTATAATTCATATTCTGTCTCTGAGTTAGTTATTTGGGACTGGGCAGTTGGGACAGGAAATGTCTATTTACAGTAGGAAGTATAGTTTAAATGGTTTTTCTATTTACCAAAATTTTAAAAATTTATTTAAGATTTATAAAATCAAAATGACAGAGACTTACTTAGACAGTTGTTTGAGGCCCACGTGGCACATGAAAGGCTGAGGTGGTCAGTCTTCAGCTATCTGTTAAAGCAGCCTTTAATCTTTAGTTGCCACACGGAACAGCATGGCCTTGGGCCGTCAGACCCAGGTCTGAGAGGTTTTCCTATGGAGAAGGATTTAGGAAAACTGACCTAACTTAAATGAAGCAGAGTACAGCAGTCAAGCCAAACATGTCTGTAGTTTGCGAAGGGTCTTGGCAGGCCTGGAATGGTTTTTCCTAGTGGTTAGCAGTACCACAATCAAGGTGGAATCATTGGTGTGGTACCCCATCTATTTTCTTTGGAGATTTTAAAGATTCGGTTTGTTAAAAGGTGTCTTTATGTGTTGTGGGAAAGGTTATATTAAACATTTTAAATGCCATATTCAGCAGATTTCTGAAGAGTCTGAGGACCAGTATCTATTAAGTATATTTGATTTTAGGCGTAACTTTAAATTAGGTATGTGTAGTTTAGGACAGAGGGTAGACAGTGAAACTCTACTGAAGGGAAGTAGAGATGAGAGACTTTGGGAAGTGTATAGCACAGTTAAGATATAAGAGATTTGGAGATCATGTGTTCCGTTAGCTGTAGGCAGTTTATGACAGGAAAGGTTGAGAAAGTGGCTGAAGAGGAGGGAGAAGGCAGAGAGAGATGGGGGATGAGAGAGCCATAAAATATATGCAGCTCCTGGGGAGAGGCAAGAGAAACCTAACAGAGGATTCCAATATCATAAGTCATGAGCATGTAGAGAAACTGGAGGTCTTCCAGGGCAAACCCGAGGTCCCTGAAGGTTGTTGCAGAGGCCAAGAAGACCTAAAGGAGCTGTGGAACTTAGCAGACAGCTCCTGGGGTGGGGTTGGCAGCCTAGACATTTGGCTAAGGAAGCTGTAGTTCCTAGGGGACGGGGAGGGAAGATAAGGATTTGCTTGGGTTATGAGTTGTTAAGGAGGACTGGATGGGCTAACTGGACCATGTATAGTCATCCAGAATGGGCAGGTGGAATGGCAGAATTAAAAGTGGGGAATTTTGCTTTAAGAAGAGAGGGGAATAGGACGCCTCTGCTGGTAGCTGTTGTGGCAGAGAAGAAGGCAGGATTGTGGGCACAGTGGAAAAGGCTCCCCAAGCATTGGTGATGGAGGAGGCAGGGCTTACTTTCAACAATTTCCAGAAAATAGGTGGCAGGCTAAAAAAAAAGGGGGGGACTTTGAGAAGACAGAAGACAAAAACAAACACACAAAGAAAAAACCCAACAGAGACATAAGAGGGAGGGGAGAGGAGAAAGAGAGCACCTCCTTCCATCCTTCAGACATCAGGGTCAATTTTGGGTGCTGAAAGGCACCAGTAATATTGGGTATGAGTTATCCAGGTAGAGAGAGCTGTTCCCGTCACTAGTGGAGATCAGTGAGCTAAAGTCAAAAGACAGAGTGTCCCTGTGAGTCTTAAGAGGCCAGTAACAAGGTCTTTGGGAGGAGGAGCTATCACTAAGACTCTGGTTACCGAGAGGGGGGGATTATTCTAAGAGAGATCTGGGACCTAGCCGCAGGACTTCTAGGGTTTGGTGGTGGGGAGGGGGGCGGCTCCAGATTCCAGTGGTATAGCCACCAAAAGTGAAATGAAAGCATGCCAACCACACCACGCTGAATGGGATTTGCTTATCATCTGTGTGAGGGAGTGTAAGGGAAGACTCATCAGTTAGCCACTGTTGGTTGGAGAAGGCAAGCCCTGGAAGGTCCGAATGTGTGAGACCTGGCTTGTGGGGTGGGGGCTGGGAGTGGTTGGTCCTGTAGACAGATCTGAGTTTCAGAACCAATGAAAGGACCAACACGAGACACCTTGAGACCAAGTTCTCAACACAAAGATTTATTTGCCCCAGAGTGACAAAGGTCAGGGTAATAGACACATAGACACAAAAACAGGAGAAAGGATAAGGGGAAAAAGATATTTGCCCCCTGAGGGACAAAGGACTGCCTCTGGGTAAAGAGGGAACAGATGTGGCCGATAGCAAATGGTAGTTTATAAAGGAAAGGGGGGGAAACCCTGTGCTAGAACAAATTGGTTAATTTTGAAGGGGACCTGACTGCTGTACTTTAATACTTAGATAGCTGGACCTTGGTAATCAGCCTTAGGAGGAGGGAGTGCCAAATAAGGGAACAGATGATGGTGGCTAGCTTTAGGAATGTAATCTAATGTTATAGGAAGGTGGAGGGAAGGAGGAAGGATAAGGCCTAACCAGTACCATGTTTGCCATGCTTTTGCCGGGTAGAGTCCTTCAGGGACTTCTGCTCTTCCTCCCATCTCCAGGCTGGAGTTTCAGCTGGCTTGAGCTTACAAAGGTTTTGGATGTGCTGTCTCAAAAGCCATGAATTCAAATGTACAACTGCTGTACTTTGTCAAGAAAAACCCACTGTTTCCTTGAAGTCTCCACCACCTCTGGCTTTCGTTACTTTCTACCCCCTTTTTCTGCAATGACTCTTAAATGTAAGTGGAAGGATTGTGATATAAAGGTCTCCTTTGGGGCTAAGCATCCCACAGTCGATTATTTTGTTGTACACTGACCATCTGTTTTGGTCTCTGTGTTAATTGCCATGTACTGCAAAAAAGCAGTTTCTCTGATGAACATTGTGTTTTGTGACAGACTTCAGGAGATCAGCAACACTACAAGGCTAATACTCCAGAAAGGGAACCCACAACAGACGGAAATAATGATTGACCCAATGCCCACCTTCATGAACCAATGGGTATTATTGGAGTCACTTATAAGAACATGGGTGGTTATTTACAGTATATGAAAAGCCTCAGACAGCTGCATCACCAAAGCCCACCCCAGCCTGAGTGACAGCTCACAAAAAAATGGGACACTGTACAGCCTGAAGGCAGCTTACCAGGTTGGCAAGTGTCCTCGCCAGACAGCTTAGTTGGTCTGAGCCTCTTTAAGCAGCTCTCCTGGTCCCTGCTTGTCCCTGCTCTGTTCGTCTGGGAGTCTTTCTTTGTAGCTTGCCTTGTCCGAGAGTGACCCTCAGCAGTCTTTTCTGTTTATGTATCTTGGAGGGGGGGGGACGGAGTTCAGTGAATCTGGTCAATTTCAGGGACTTCCTGAAGCTAATTTGAGTTGTTTACATCCTATCTTAATGAGCTTCCTTTCGGGGTGGCATGTTTTAATCTCAGAGGAACCTGCTACACAGCAGGTGGTCTCTGTTTTACTTTCTACTTGGTCAAAAGTTGCTTGGGAAGGAGCAGGTTTATTTGAGCTTACAGTTTTTAATCCATCTTCAAGGGAAGTCATGGCAGGAAGTGAAGGTAGGAATGTGAGGCAGGAACTGCTGCAGAGGCAGCAGGAGAATGTTGCTTTCTAGTTTGCTGTCCCTGGCTTGCTCACACCATGCCCAGAGGTGGCACTGTTCTCAGTGAGCTGGAACCCCTCCCCTCCACGTCAGTCACTAATTAAGAAAATGTCCTACAAACTTGGCTACAGTCTAATCTGGTGAAGGTGTTTGTTCTGCTGATGTTCTACTTCCCAGGTAACTCCAGCTTGTGTCAAGTTGTCAACAACCTAAAAAGAACAGGTATTGACAGATGTGCTCATCTATGAGTAATATGGCAGATGTTAGTCAAAGACATGTCTTTCTATTTTGATCATGTCTCTGTTCTTTAAGCAGCGGTGTTTACAGTATTCAAGAGGGGGCTAGTTCATAACTGGTTAGGGGTCTCGATTTCCTCTGTCTGGTGTTTGGGGATACAGCCTCTGGCTGGCTTTTCTGTTTCTTTGCTACAGTCTGATGCTTTTAGCAGTTTCCTCAAGGAGCCTGGGAAAGGGTTCTCATGGGAATGTGGAAAGGTCCTGGGTCTCAAGGACAGGCTAACTGCAGTGTTTGAGGCAGGCAGCTGCCAGGGCTTTGGGACCCTGATTACATGCAATGGCCAGAGGGTCCCCGGTAGGGATCTGGAATCTGGCCAATCCTAGACAAAAGAAGTCAGAGAGAGAGGAAGTGACTATCCTTGGCAAATAACTGAAAGACTTGGGTGACACAAATAGGGGAAGACACAAATGGGGAGTGCTAGTAGCTTGCCTGAGAGGGAGTCGGGGAACAAAGGAGGGGTTGGTGGGGAACAGGAATGGTAGAAATGATGTAAGTACAGCATTGTCTTAGTTAGGGTTACAATTGCTATGACAAAACACCATGACCAAGGTAACCTGGGGAGGAAAGGGTTTGTTTGGCTTAGTTAACCTCCACATCACAATTAAACATTGAAGGGAGTCAGGACAAGAACTCAAACAGGGAGGAGCCTGGAGACACGAGCTGATGCACAGGCCATGGAGGGATGCTGCTTACTGGCTTTCTCATCATGACTTGCTCAACTTGCTTTCTTTGAGAACTCAGGACCACCAGCCTAGGAATGGTACAAACTACAATAAGCTGGGCCCTTCCACATCAATTGCTAAGAAAATTCCCAACAGGCCTGCACAGGAATCCTGTCCAAAATTATCAGAAATATTTTTAAATATACTTTTCTAGTTAAATTTATCAATATCTTATTACATCTGGGCTTGAAGACAGAAAATTTTCCCAATGTCCCACGTGGTAAAAACACATCCAGTTCTCACTCTGATGTCTGTTCGGTTTCCATCTTAACCCTTGTGTTTCTGATATGAGGTTTGTGTAGAACTTTGATGTGCACTGAGTGCCCACACAAGTGGAAAGTACCACTTTTGGCAACTGATTTGAAATGCCACCATCTCTACTTCTCCATGTGTCTCTGGGCTATGGCAGAATGTTCTTGTCTGTGCTTCCATGTTGAGGGTGTATTCCTGTGATTTGCTCTATCAGTTTCAATTTTCAGGGTTTTAATTGAAGTCTTTGATCTACTTTGAAATGACTTTTGTGCAGAATGAGAGATGAGAGACTACTTACTGCCATTCTTTTGCAAATCAATAACTAATTCTACCAACACCATTTGTTGAATATTTGACTTTTTCCAATATATGTTTCTGATACCTTTTGAAAAAAATTCTGTGACCATACCCATGTGTGTTTATTGCTGCATCCTCTACTCTGTTCCATGTGTTCACACGTCTGTTTTTACGGTAGCCCCATATTATCTTCATCACTATGGCTATGTAGTATAATTTGAGGTCCAGAAACACAGTGCCTCCGGCTGTGTTCTTTGGCTTTAGGATTGCTTCAGCTATTTTTGTGACTTGATATTAATTTCTGAGCTAAATATTCTAATTATGTACAGAGTGTCATTGAAATTATGAGGGGGATTGCAGTGAATCTGTAGATCACTTTTGACAATACAGCTATTTTCACAGGATTGGTTCTGTCTGTCCAGAAGCATGGGCAGCTCGCCATTGTCGAGTATCTTCTTTAGCTTCTGTTTTCAGTGGCTAAAATTTTCATTGTAGAAGTCTTCCATTTTACTTCCGACTTTTAGGCTTATTACTAGGTACTTTGAATTTTTTCATTGGGCTACTGTAAATGGGACTTTTTTCTAAATTACTCCCCATCGAGTTAATTATTTGTATATATAAAGGCTATTGGGTTTTGTATGTTGACTTTATTTTCGTTTTGTTTACATTTTTATTGAAAAGTAGATTCTTCTCAAATCCCGACCACAGTTTTCCTTCTCTAACCTCCTTCCAGCTCTGTCCCCACCTCCCCTCTCTCCCAGATCCACTCCCTTCCATTTCCTTTCATAAAGGAGTTGACCTCCAAGAGACGACATCCAAACACAGCAAAATAAGATACAGTAAGACAAGGCAAAAGTCCTCATACTGAGGCTAGACAAGACAAACTAATAGGAGGAAAAGCATCCCAAGAGCAGGCAAAAGAGTCAGAAACAGACCTGCTCCCACTGTTAAGAATCCCACAAAACCACAAACTTAACAGCAGTAGTGTACACACACACACACACACACACACACACACACACACACACACACGCAGAGGACATGGTACAGAGCCTTGTGGGCTCTGTGCTTGCCTTCTCAGTCTCTGTGAGCCCCTATGTGGCCTGCTTAGTTGGCTCAGTGGGCCGTGTTCTTTTGGTGTCCTTCATCCACCCTCTCCCCGACTCCTATAGTCATTCTTCCACCTCTTCTGATGGTTATAAAAATAGACATTAAGTCTTTTAAATATTTTTTAAAATATTTAGAAGGCAGAGAAGACTGCAGAATTTCCAAATGTGAAAAGAAGGGGTTCTCTTCGCTTTAACACTAGCTCTTCCAGTGGAGACTGAAATGGATTAAAGACTCAGTGTCATCATTGTGATTTCCCTCGAGGCTTATCTCTCTCCTGGTTCATCACCATAATCACTCACAGCCGAGTTTTTGGAAGGAAAAATCCAATTAAGGAATCCTGGTCTCTTATTTAGTGACATTCATTCATTCATTCATTCACTCCCATTCTCTCTTCTTCCCCTTTCTTTCTCTTTCTCCCATCCTCCTTTCTTCCCTCCCTCCATCAGAATCTGCCTCCCTCCCTTTTTATTATGAAAGGAATGATACACTAACATAGGACATTAAATTTGTGACATCACAGAACTGCAGAATTATAAAGTACAGATGTAAAGACCATGTTTTCAGTGGGAAAAATATCTAAGGTATGCTTAATATAAGCATTTGCCCAGGCCTGAGGAGAGAGACTGCCATCTGGGTCATATTTGTTTTTAATCCGCATTCACAAAAAGGAGTTTTATGATATGGGGAGCCCAGACTGAGAAACCA
The DNA here is from genome assembly GCA_004026605.1 of Ondatra zibethicus. Taxonomy (NCBI): domain Eukaryota; kingdom Metazoa; phylum Chordata; class Mammalia; order Rodentia; family Cricetidae; genus Ondatra; species Ondatra zibethicus. The sequence continues at coordinate 110,570 of PVIU01002018.1, forward strand.
GGAGGCAGAAATCTAGTCCTAGATTTCCCCTAATTGGTCCTGTGATTTCAGGCAAAGGATTAATGTCTGTGAGTTGCAGTCTCCATGTTTAGAAGGCAGAAATTTCTCACTTGCTGCTGTTCCCCATAGTGTGTACCATGAGAGATCTAGAGCGCAGCTACTCAGGAGACAACAAGTCAGTAAAGGGCAGGTTTGCAGCCCCTTCCCCATCTTCAGCAGAGTGCATTTGCAGCTAAGACTTGCCCTGGATAGACCTTTAGGCTCATCAGACATTTGCCGCTAAGACTTGCCCTGGATAGACCTTTAGGCTCATCATAAAGTGCACAGAAAGTACTGTTTGTGCACTGTTAGAACACCCTCTCTTTATATTTGTGGTGATATAAACAAGACACTTTTTAATCATTCCAGCTCTAAAGGCAGAGCAATATAATTTATAATTATCTCCAGAAATGTTATTGCTCGCCTCGTCATCATTTCCCCAAGGTGATTCTTTATTATGTTCCCATTAAAAATAACAAACTCCGAGAATGCCTGCAACACGAAATCAGAGAAGGAAAAACAAATGTGATTATTTTTGGTAAATATTCATCAGATTCCAGGTTCAGCAGCACATAATGAAATGGGTAGTCTCCGAACAAGTTCAGCAAGGACTTTTGAAAAACCCAGACATTAAAATATTGCCTGCAGCCCGGTGAGGACAGTGCCATCTTCTGTTGAGAGCGAGAGGTTCAAGATGGTGCTCATAAACATTGGAATATTACTTCTCTGTCTTCTTCAAACTGCAGTGTGATGCTACACAGCGAGAGAGTCTAACAATCTAGAGTTAAAAAGTAATGAAGAATCAGCCTTCACGTAGAACCTTAATGTTGGTTTTCATGCTGCTGTAACGGAAACACGTCATCCTATGGATGCCATCCTCGTACAACAGGAAACCGTTTCCACGGCACATTAGAGTGACCTTTCTGCCACGGTTTTCTGAGATCCAGAGCACCACTGTGGAAGGAAGGGTAGACGAGCTAGCTGCTGAGATGGCTGAGGCAGTAAAGCATGAAGACCTGAGCTTGAACTTGAGCACCAGGTGTGATTCTGTGTGGCTGTCACAGTAGCCCTGCGAAGGTGGAGAAAGGAGTATAGCTGGGGCTTGCTGACTAGTCAGTCTAGTGGAAATGGTGACCTCCAGGCTGAGTGAGAGAACCTATCTCAAAAAATAAGGCAAAATGTGACTAAAGAAACCATCTGGCCTGCACGTGAGCACAGATAGGCACTGGCATGCACAAACACATGTGTGCATACGTGAACACATATGTACTCATGCACACATGTACAAAAAGACATAGAAAGAAGGGGAGTTGGGGTATTCGCTTGGCACCTACCTTGTCATCAATTTGATATTCTTGAGGGTTACAACTCCCCGGTTATGATTCTGGAGTTTCAAATCTAGGACAGAGCGTGTTCCTTCCAACCTGCTGATACTCCCTTCAACAGTAAGCAGGTGAACCAATTACCCTGCTTGGCCCGACTATTCATGGGCAGCTGAAGGCAGGTGCAGAGCTAGGATCAGCAGTCCCCAGGCCCGTAAGAGAGGTTGTATGACCAGGCCCTAGGAAGAAGGAAACGAAGCCAGAACAAAGCCATCACCTGGCCCATAAGGGAGGAGACAGACAAGAGCAGTAAAGGAGGGGTGTAGAGACAGGACCAGTGGTCACCATGCCTGTAGGAAACGTGCTGAAAGAAGCACACAGACATCCGGGCTAGGAAGAGAAACAAACCGTACCTGTCTGTGCTCGTCATATCAAGAAGTATCCTCACGAAGCCTTCCCCTACATAATTAGGTTTGAAGAGGGGGGATCACCCACTAAGCTTTAATTCTTTGTTATTGTTTTTTTTCTCCAAGCAAGTTCATATTAGAATTTAATGCCATTTTTCAGGAAGTCGGTTAATCAAACACTGAATTTGAAATATAAATGACATATGCCCATAAGATCAGTTCATGTTTAAATTTTTTTAATGAACATTTAAGATTCATATACAAAAGCTAACAGAGCGATAATCCAATCATGAAGTATGTACAGGGAAATGAAACGGAAAATAACTCAACTACAGTTTCTCAGCACTAGAGCAGCAGCAGGAGGAGGTGGCGTTCCCGAGACAACGGACACAGAGTGCTGAGGCTGAGAAGGACCGAGACCTTGTGGCTTTAAGGTTTTAAGTTTCTTTTCTTTCTTAGTCATTATTAGGGTGTTAGAAATAAATTTAGTGTCCATTAAAATCAAAGTTAACTTTGAATCAGTTCATTTTTTCCCCTGGGGGAAATATTTGATCTGCTAATCTAACACCCTATGTGCTTCTCATTAAATTTGTCTGCATAAATGTTTGCTTATTCTATTTCTTAATGTCACTTCATGCAGTATGTTACTAATTTCAGAACAGGAAGTATTAAAGGCAATTAGTACTGGACTGAGATGTCCACAGTTTGCTCTTCGTGGACAGTGTGCACCCCATGATGTTTGCTCTTTGCATTTGTCAAGTAGCCATCACTGGGGTTCCTTAAAATGTTTCATCAGCTGGGAAAAACGGTATGAAATGGCATTCGAAGTAGAAAAAAGTCATAGACTTGGAACAGTTAAAAATAGACTTATCTTGTTTGTAAACTATTGATGTTAGGGCACTGAGCATCTGAGTATCAGTCATTGCCTCCAGTTTTTCTAGAAGGTTGTTTGCCTTATTTATTAAGGGGACATCTTTGAAACATCGGAAGTTACACGTAGAAACATCAAAGCAATATTATTTGTACATATTATTAAACATGCAAAAAACTTCCTGAAAGAGAGTGCCCAGTCAGTCGCTGTGAGCTCGGGCTCTCTGCGGTTCCATTTCTCTGGGAGTGTAGTTTCCTAGAAGTTTGGGTCTTCCCTAGCTTATTTTGGAGAAGCGGCCCCTTTTATCACAGGCTCTCTATTCAAATATGTTGCCCAGTAAACTAAGTTAAAAGTGCCAAACAAGATAGGGAAGACAATCCGGGACATCTTGTCAATCTTGCTGATGCTGTTGTATGTCTTTTTACTCTCAGCCATCTTCTCTTCAGGTTTGACAGAGGTGGAAGATGCATTCCCGCTCCCTGCGGGCAGCTGGTCCTTTGGGATGTTTGGAGGATGAGTCAACTTCCCAGGGGTAAAAGCATTTGCTGATTTATTTAGTTTAAGTTCGCGTTCTTTTTTCTGCAAAACATGATAAGAAGGTAATGATATGTCACCTTCTAACTCCTGGTAAAGGTCTCACGGTCTATCTTCAGCAGAGACAAATGGACATGGACTCAGCCCCTGGAGGAGGACAGACCTCCACAGACTCATAAGCCTGGAGTCTGGGAGTCCGGCGCGTAGATGTGGCTGAGCAAGAGTCCTTGTTAGTGTCAGTGTTGGGTGTTTCTCAGGAACCTAGTGTCAAATGAATTAAGAGCTCTCTTGCACCACACAGCAACAATCATTTCTTAAAGTGAGGAAATGAGTACTCTATGTGGCTTGCTGTAAAGAACATTCTAGACTGACCAAAAGAGAATCAAAAGGAGGGTGATGAAAGATGGTCACTATGGTAAGTAGTCCTTGGTGTAAGGTATATCTCAGAAAGGGCCCCTGAGAATCATCCACACCGCTGCTTCCAACAGTGCTCCCTCCGTTCACTGTGAAGCAGTGCTCCCTCCGTTCACTGTGAAGCAGTGCTCCCTCCATTCACTGTGAAGCAGTGCTCCATCGTTCACTGTGAAGCAGTGCTCCCTCCGTTCACTGTGAAGCAGTGTCCCTCCGAAGAATGTGTCACAAGTTATCTCCTGTTGATGAGCACGTGTGCTGTCTCCTGTTCTAACCATCCTGGACACAGAAACTGTCAACACCCTTGTACGCGCTGTTCTGATTTTGTTTGTTAAATTACATATGAAATGCTAGAACAGGGAATAAACTTAATCAGAAAAATCAGAACTGTAGTTACATTCAGAGAGGGGAGGACAGGAGCTGTTTAGAAAGAGATATGGTGAGCTTTCTAGAAGCTAATGGCTTGACAAGGATTTGGGGGACACAGGACTGTGTTGCCTGCAAGAATTCCACAAAGATATGCTTAATGTTTGTGTACTTCAATTTGGGCATATTTTTCTTTAAGAGAATAAAATCAATAGTAAACCACACCGAACTCTGGTTAATGGTATGAATGGGATCTATTTTGGTATGTATAAAAATAAAATGGATGATGGATGACAGCTAGATCAATGAACAGATGCTAGTGTACAGATGATAGATGGATAGATGATGGATGAATGGATGATAGATTTGTGAATGGGTGGATGGATGAATAGATAGATACAATACATGGATTTTTATAACATAAATCTAGTACAAAGCTACCAGCAGAAACAGAAACATTTTCAACATTGGCTATGCGTGAAAATATACATATTAAAATGCTGGTGTAAGTTTTTCATTACCAAGATAATATCAACTCATTAAATGAAGTTTAAGTAAAACATAGCAGTGTAAGTTATGTCAGCCGCTGAAGATGTGTGAAGGTAACAGGCAGAGAGCAAAGGGAGTAGGGGTGCAGATGAAAATAGAGGAGATTCAAGCACTCAGACAGATGCAAGGAGTCCAGGATCACCTAGAGACTCCAGGAAGGCAGAAGGGTTTACCTGAGATTAAAACCTTCCAACTCAGAGTTCTGTACTAAGACACAACATGTTTACATGGAGGGAAAACCACAAGAAGCAAACAACTCAAAACACCTCCAGGAAGTCCCTGAAGCTGATGAGATTCACAAGGCCTCCCCTCTCCAAGAATATATAAGCTGTAAAGATTGCTGAAAGTTCCTGTTCCCCAGGTCTCTTCCCCAGGCCCACAACACCCCAGCTCATTGTTGGCCCCTCTGCTGGGTCCTATTCCCAACCCTGTTGAGCTTCTGACCTGCAGGGGCAGGACACACCAGTCAGAACTAGAGCAGGACACACCAGCCAGAACTGGTGAGTGACCAGCCTGCCAGAAGAAGTGCACCCTTCCCTGGATTCTGTCCCCTGGGACCCTTCCCAGGCCAATGCCTTCCCAGCTAGTCTCTGACTCTTCTGCTAGGCCCTGCTCCCAACCCCAGTGAACTTCTGCCACTTAGGCACAGGCCACACCAGCCAGAAAAAGTGAGTGCCCCATCTATGGGTGGAACTGACTTCCTCCCTCGATTCACTCTCTCTAGGACCCTTCCTAAGGCCCTCTCCAACTCAATTCAGCACTTACTTCACTGTTGGTCCTTGCCCCATTCTCAACAGACCTCCACTAATCAGGGGAAGGCTGCACCAATCAGAACCAGTAAGAGACCTGCCTGTAGGTGCAACTGCCCACTCCCTAGATTCTGTATTCCAAGACCTTCCTATAAAATAGCCTTTCCAGTTCATCTCTGGTCCGACAGCTAGACCCTACCTCTAACCCTACTAGATTCTCTGCCATTCAGGCACAAGACACACCAGTCAGAACAGACTTCAGCAGCTCAGGTACAGGCCTGAAATAGTCAGGAAAACAGGTGCAGGCCACAGCAATCAGAGGAACAGAGACATTCTGCTGCACCAGAGGCCAAACTAACTACCAGAAGGGCAACTCCCAACTTGGACAGAGATTCCCAACTAGACCAGAGGTTACATCAGCTGCCAGAAATCCAGGCAACAAAGACTAGAAAACCAAAGAGGAAAAGAAACCAATGAATAAAATATCCATTCAACAAAGACAAAATCAGAAATCAGGGGCTAGAACTAATCATCCCTACAATCTTACCAAAAACAATCTACAGATTCAATCCAATGTCCATCAAAATCCTAGCAAAATTCTTCAAAGACCTCAAAAGAATGGTACTCAATGAAGTCAATCCCTGACTTCAAACTCTATTACAGAGCTACAGTACTGAAAACAGCCTGGTATTGGCATAAGAACAGACAGTAGGACCAATGGAACCCAACAGAAGACCCGGATATCAATCCACACATTTTTGAACACCTGATCTTTGATAAAGAAGCAAAAAATATCAAATGGAAAAAAGAAAGCATATTTAACAAGTGGTGCTGGAATAACTGGATACCAACATGTAGAAGAATGAAAATAGATCCATATCTATCACAAAACTCAAGTCCAAATGGATCAAAGACCTCAATATAAAGCCAGCCACACTGAACCTTATAGAAGAGAAAGTGGGAAGTACACTTGAACGCATTGGCACAAGGTATCACTTCCTAAATATAACCCCAGCAGCACAGACACTGAGAGAAGCAATTAATAAATGGGACCTCCTGAAACTGAAAAGCTTCTGTAAAGCAAAGGACATGACCAACAAGACAAAACAACAGCCTTCAGAATGGGAAAAGATCTTGATCAACCCTACATCAGACAGAGGTCTGATCTCCAGAATATACAAAAGAACTCAAGAAATTGGATGCCAAAAGATCACATAATCCAATAAAAAAAAATGGAGTACAGACCTAAACAGAGAACTCTCAACAGAGGAATCTAAAATGGCTGAAAGACACAAGGAAATGTTCAACATTCTTAGTCATCAGAGAAATGCAAATCAAAACAACTCTGAGATTCCATTTTACACCTGTAAGAATGGCCAAGATCAAAAACACTGATGACAACTTATGCTGGAGAGGTTGTGGGGGAAAAGGATCACTTCTGCATTGCTTGTGGTAATGCAAGCTGGTACAGCCCCTTTGGATGTCAGTGTGGTGATTTCGTAGAAAATTAGGAAATAACCTTCCTCAAGACCCAGTTATACCACTTTGGGGTATATATGCAAAGGATACTCAATTGTGCAACAAGGACATGTGCTCAACTATGTTCATATCAGCTTTGTTTGTAATAGGCAGAACGTGGAAACAACCTAAATGGCCCTCGACTGAAGAATGGATAAGGAAAATGTGGTACATTTACACAATGGAGTACTACACAGCAGAAAAAAATAACGGCAGCTTGAATTTTGCAGGAAAATGGATGGATATAGAAAACATTATTCTGAGTGAGGTAACCCAGACACAGAAAGACAATTATCACATGTACTCACTTATAGGTGGTTTTTAAACATAAAGCAAAGAAAGCCAGCCTACAAATCACAGTCCCAGAGAACTTAGACAACAATGCAGACACTAAGAGAGACTGGCATAGATCTAATCTATATGGGAAGTAGAAAGTAGAAAAATACAAGATCTCCTGAGTAAATTGGGAGCATGGGGACCTTGGGGGAGGATTGAAGGGGGAAGGGGAGAGCCAGGGAGGGGAACAGAGAAAAATGTAGAGCTCAATATATATCAATAAAAAATGTATAAAAAGAACTAATCATCCCAAATCCAGATGCATAAATGCCAGTTTAAGGAAACAATCAATACCAATAAGCAATATGGTACTACTAGAGCCCAGCTATCCTACAACAGCAAGACCTAAATATTCCAAGGCAGCTTAAGTACAAGAAAAATGACCTTAAAAAGAACTTTATTAAGAAAATAGAGGCCCTTTAAAAGATAATAAAAAATTCCCTTAAAGAAATTGAAGAAAAGGCATCAAAAAGTCTTAGGAAATCAATAAATCCTTTTAAGAATGTAAATAACATGATTAAAAATCAAACAAAAGAGGTGAAGGAAACTACTCATGACAGGAAACTAGAAGCAATAAAGAAAGCACAAATAAAAGGAATTCAGGAAATGGGCAAGCAAATTGGAACTACAGACACAAGCATATTCTATGGAATACAATATATGGAAGAAAGAACCTCAGGCATTGAAGATATAACAGAAGAAACAGATTCATTGGTTAAAAAAAATGTTAAATTGCAAAATTTCCTAACACAGAACATCAAGGAAATCTGGGACACCATGAAAAGACCAAACCTAAGAATAATAGGAATAGAAGAAGGAATCTCAGCTCAAAAACCCAGAAAATATATTTAACAAAAATCATAGAAGAAAGTTTACCTAACCAAAATAAAGACATGCCCATAAAGGTAATAGAAGGTTACAGAACACCAAATAGATTGGATCAGAAAAGAGAGTCCCCACATGACATGATAATCAAAACACTAAACACAGAGAACAAAGAAAGAATATTAAAAGCTGCAAGGGTAAAAGGTCAAATAACATATAAAGGCAGACCTATAAAAATAACACTGACTTCTCAATGGAGACTCTAAAAGTTAGAAGGGCCTGAACAGAGATGCCTTGATTCTAAGAGGTCACAGATGCTAGCCTAGACTAATATACCCAGAAAAACTTCCAATCACCATAAATGGAGAAAACACAATATTTCATGACAATATCAAATTTAAACAATATATATCCACAAATCCAGCCTTACATAAGGTACTAGAAGGAAAACTACAACCAAAAGAAGTTAAAGTATATGCACACAAACATAGACAATAGATAATCGCAAATCAGCAAAACCCAAGGAAGGGAAACACACTACACATATGCACATACCACACACGCACACACACACACACACACACACACACACGACCACTACCAGGAACAACAACTTAATAACAGGAATTAACAATCAGTGGTTATTAATATCTCTCAATATTAATATACTCAGTTTACCAATAAAAAGACAAAGGCTAACAGAATGCATATGAAAACAGATCCATCCTTTTGCTCCATACAAAAAACATCAAAGAGTAAAGGGTTGGATAAAATTTTCTAATCAAATGAACCTAACTAGCAAGCTTGTATAGATATCCTAATATCTAACAAAATAGACTTCAAACCAAAATTGATCAAAAGAGATTGTGGTGATTTGAAAAACAATGGCCTCCAAAGGGAGTTACACTATTAGGAGGTGTGGCCTTGTTGAAATAGGTGTAACCTTGTTGGAGGAAGTTTGTCACTGTAAAGGCAGGTTTTGAGGTCTCTTTTGCTCAAGCTTCACTGATTGTGGCACTCAGTCAACTTCCTGTTGCCCATATATCAATGCGTAGCTACTCCTTCTCCAGCACCATGCCTACCTGCATGCTGCCATGTTCCCTGACATGATAATAATGTACTAAACCTCTGAAACTGTAAGCTGCCTCCTCAATGAAATGTTTTCCTTTATAAGAATTGCTGTGGTCACAGTGTCTCTTCACAGCAATAGAAACCCTAACTAGGACATAGAAGCAGAACGATATTTCATACACATTAAAGGAAAAATCCACCAGGATGACATCTCAGTTCTGAACTTTTATGACCCAAATACAAGGGTATTCATATTTGTTAAATAAGCATTACTAAAAATTAAATCACACATCAAACAAACTCCACACTTTAATAGTGGAATACTTCAACACTGCACTCTCACCAATGGACAGGTCTTCCAGACAGAAACTAAACAGATAAATAACAGAACTAACAGATACTATGATTCAACTGGACCTAAAAGATTTCTATAGAATATTTCACCCAAACACAAAAGAATATACCTTCTCAGCACCTCATGGAATCTTCTCCAAAGCTGATCATATACTTGGCTGCAAAGCAAGTCTCAAAAGGTCACCAAACAGTATTATTTTCAACATTGATTATGTTTGAAAATATGCATAATAAAATGCTGGCTTAAGTTCTTCATTTCAATTTCATTATCAAAATAATATCATCTCATTAAACAAAGTTTAAGTAAAACATAGCATTGTAAGTTATAAAGACTATGTCAGCCACTAAGGATGTGGAAAGATAACAGGTAGAGAGCAAAGAGAGTGGGGGTGCAGATGAGACTAGAGGAAAATCAAGCGCTGAGCCAGATGCTTAGACCACCATGGTTAAAGTTGGATTTCAGCAATAGAAACAATAGAAAGCCTACAAATTCATGGAACTGAACAACTTTCTACTGAATTATCACTGAGTCAAGGAACAAATAAGAAAGAGGCTAAAGGCTTCCTAGAATTCAATGGAAATGAAGGCACAAAATACTCAAACTTATGGAAACAATTCAAGTGGTGCTAAGATGAAAGTTCATTGCACTAAGTGCCTGCAGGAAGAAATCAGGGAATTCTCAGACAACAGACTTAACACATCTGAAAGCTCTAGGATAAAAAGAACCAGACACATCCAAGGAAGGTAGAAAGAATGAAATGATCAAACTCAGTGTTGAAATAGATAAAGTAGAAAGAAAGAAAACAATACAAAGAAACGATGAAACAAAGAGTTGGTTCTTTGAGAAAGTGAGAAAGACAGACAACCCTTAGCCAAACTAACTAAAAGGTCAAAAGAAAATATCCAAATTAACAAAATCAGAAATGAAAAGGGGTATATAACAATAGACACCAAGGAAATCCAAAGGATCATTAGGTCATAATGTCAAAAACCTTTACTCCACAACATTGAAAAATCTAAAAGAAAGATCACTAAAAGCCTCCCCCCACCCCAAGTCCAGGGCCAGATAGTTTAAATGCAGAATTCTACCAGACCTTTAAAGAAGAGCCAATACCAATACTCAAATTATTCCACAAAGAAACAGAAGGAATAGTGCCCAATTCATTTATGAGGTCACAGTCACCCTGATATCCAAACCACAAAAAAAGACTCAACAAAGAAAGAGAATTATAGATCAAGTACTCTCATGAACATTGATGTGAAAATATTCAATAAAATACTTGCAAACTGTCTTAGGGTTTCTATTGCTGTGAGAAGAAACCATGACCATGGCAACTCTTATGATGAAGACATTAATTCAGGTGGCTCGCTTACAGTTTCAGAGTTTCGGTCCACTATGATCATGACAGGGAGCATGGCTATGTGCAAGCAGTCATGGTACCAGAGTAGTGGCTAAGAGTCCTACATTTTGCAGGTAACAGGAATTCAACTGAGACACTCAGTGGTATCCTGAGCATAGGAAACCTCAAAGCCTGCCCCCTTCCTTCAGCAAAGCCTGACACACTTCCTTCAGCAAGGCCACACCTACTCCAACAAAGCCACACTTCCCAATACTGCCACTCTCTTTGGGCATCATTTTCTTTCAAACTACCACACAAACTAAATCCAAGAACACATCAAAAATAACATACACAATGATCAAATGGGTTTCATCCCAGAGATGCAGGGATGGTTCAACTTACAAAAATCTATCAATATAATCCACCATACAAACAAACTGGAAAGATAAAGAAAACCCCACATGATCATCTCACTGATGCTGAAAAAGCCTTTGACAAAATCTAGACCCCCTGCATGACAAAGGTCTTGGAAAGATCAGGGATACAAGGAACATACCTAAACATAATAAAGTCAATATGTATCAAGTCAATAGCCAATATCAAATTAAACTGAGAGAAACTCAAAGCAATTCCATGAATATCAGGGACAAAAAAAAAAAAAGCTGTCCACTTTCTCCATATATATATTCAATAAAGTACTTAAAGTTTTAGCTAGAGGTCAAGGGGATACAAATTGGAAAGGAAGAAGCCAAAGTATTGCTATTTGCATTTGATATGATACTGTATATGACCCCCAAAATCCTGTCACGGAACTCCTACAGTGATAAACACCTTCAGTGAAGTGGCTTGATACAATATGAACTAAAAAACATTCTGTATCCCTCCTTTATATAAATTATCAAGAGACTGAGAAAGAAATCAGGAAAACATCACCCTTCCCAATAGCCACAAATAATATGAAATTTCTTGGTATATCTCTAACAAAGCAAGTGAAAGAACTGTATGACAAGAACTTCAAAGTCTTTGAAGAAAGAAATTGGAGGAGATATTAAAGGATGGAATGATCTCCCATGCTCAGGGATCACTAGGATTAACATAATAAGAATGGCCATCTTATAAACAGCAATTTACAGATTCAATGCAATCCTCATTATATTTCCATCACAATTCTTTCCAGACCTTCAAAGATGAATACTCATCTTCATATGGAAAAACAAAAAACCAAGGATAGCTAAAACAATCCCTCACAGTAAAACAACTTTTGGAGTTATCACCATGCTTGATTTCAATCTGTGCTATGGAGCAATACTAATACAAATTTCATGGTATTGGCATAAGAACTAACAGGTTGATCAAAGGAATCAAACTGAATAACAAGTGTAAATCCACACTCCTATGGACACCTAATTTTTCAACAAAGAAGCCAAAACTACACAACGGAGAAAAGAAAACATCTTCAACAAATGGTGCCAGTCTAACTGGATGTCTGTAGGTAGAACAGTGAAAATAGATTCACCCTCCACAAAATTCAAGTCCAAGTGGATCAAAGACCTGAACATAATACCAGATACACTGAACCTGACGGCAAAGAAAGTAGGAACAGCCTTGAATGCATTGGCACAAGAGAAAACCTCATGAACAGAACACCAATCATGCAGACACTAAGATCAACAATTAATAAATGGGACCTCATGAACTAAAAAGCTTCTGTAAGGCAAAGGACACTATCAATAGGACAAAAGGGCAGCCTACAGAATGGGAAAAGAGTTTCACCAACCCTGCATCTGACAGGTCTAATATCAAAAATATATAAAGAACTCAAGAACTTAGATATCAACAAATGAAATAATTCAATTAACAAATGGGTTATAGAACTAATCAGAAAATTCTCAACAGAAGAATCTCAAATGGCCAAGAAACACTTAAATAAATATTCAACATTCTTAGCCATCAGGGAAATGCAAATCAAAACAACTCTGAGATTCCATCTTACACCAGTCAGTATGGGTAAGATCAATACCCAAGTGATAGTTTATGTTGGAGAGGATATGGATCACAGCAACACTCCTCCTTTGTTAGTGGGAATACAAACTTGCCCAGTCACTTTGGAAATTCATATGGTGGTTTCTCAGAAAACTAAGAATTGGTCTACCTCAAGTACCAGCTATGCTAATCCTGGGCATATACCCAAAGGATTCTCCACCATATGATAAGGGCACTTGCACATCTAAACTATGTTCATAGCAGCCTTATTCATAATAGCCAGAAACTGAAAACAGAGACTGAACTGATAACCAGGGAGCCTGGATGGAATTAACCTAGGCCCTCTGCATATACATCACAGTTGTGCAACTTGTGAGACTCCTAACAATGAGAGAGGGGGATGTCTCTGACGCTGTGGCCTGCTTTTGGGACCCTTTCCTCCTACCATACTGCCTCATTCAGCCTAGTCTCACTGCAACTTGATATACCATGGCTGGTTGATATCTATAGGATACCAGTTGTCTCTGAAGAGAAACAGTGGAGGAGGAGTGGTTGGTTGGTGGCAGGGGAGGCTGGGAAGAGGGAAGGGAAGGGAAACTTCGGTTGGGATGTAAAAACAAACAAATACAATTTAAAAAAAAAGTTTACCAAGAGTCACTATCAGTCAAGCTGCCTAGTAAAGACTCAAACCATATGATCAACCTATAAGCAGCAGACACCAGCCAGGCTGCTTGGAAGACTCCAGCCAGCTAAACCAACTGGAGTGGACACTTCCCAAGCTGTTGGGCTGTCTGCAGGCTGTGCAGTGTGCTATAACTTTCCAGCTTTCATAAGCTGTCACCTACGGTCTTACCCTTTGATTGTGCAATGGCATCTCAAGAGTGTTTCCACTGAGATTTGACCAACTCCACTCCATCACCATGTGGTCCTTAAAAGTTCAGGAAGCCGGCAAGCATTTACCTTAGTAACACGAGGTAGCTTGGTTAGACCTAGCTTTCCACGTTATTCATGTTTCTTCCCAATAAACAGCCTTCTTGATACCTTGGCTACTCTTTATAAGTCTCAAAGTCTGAGGATGCCCTGTCTCTACAAATGGTTCCCAGCTCCCCACAGATCAGCCACAATAGCCAAGCCATTTATGTCTTCCCAGACCCTGAAAACAAACCCAAAGAGGCACCGTGAAGAACAGCAGGCATGGCGGCAAGTGAGACATCAAGTGTGATACTCAGATATCAAGGGAGCATGGATGAAAAAGCTCTGTGTTGTTTAGCGTATTTTTGAGAACTTCCACTTAGGAACAGTGGCACACCTCCAAGCAAGGCTTCTGGTGTCAGTATCTCCCTCCTGTCTCCCAGTTCCTGCAGCCCTGTCCTCTTACACAACCACAGCCAAGTGGTATTTGAGGTATGGCTCTCAATAGCACAGGGTATGGGGAATGGAATACTGTACTCAGAAAAGACGAGAGTTCATGGTAAAGTCAGAACCTATGGACTTTTTTTTACAGGAAAAGAAATATAGTATCCAATTCTAGACAACAATCCCAGACAAGCAAGAACCGAAGGTGGGGTAGAACCGGATGATTTCTGTGGGATGGAGGCGTCCAGGTTTGCCAGCTGGTGTGGTTCAGGACCTCTAGTTCTATTTATGCATAATCCTGTCTGAATTCCTTTCAGGATCATTTCCCAGAAGAAAGGTTAAGATTTCCTTTCAAAATTCCCATGAAGATACTGACCCCCACTTCTCTCAGTACAAAGAACTTGCTTAAATATCAGATGTGTGCATGGTCTGGTTAGCAGGTTATCTTTGGTGGTTTGATTTTCTGTGCACATACATTTTCTCACTCCCCCCCCCCCCGTCACAGGAAGCAATTCAGCTGGGTACCTTATGCTGCTCTTTCTTCTCAATTGCTCTTTAGATTTGGGCAAAGTCATGTGTGAAGATCGTTTGACTGTGGGACGCTTCACACCACTGCCCGCCTGAGTGGGCCAGATCATTTCCTTGGAGCACTGGGGTCTTTTGGCTGATGGACAACTTTCATTAAGCTCCCCATCCTTTCTGAGACAGGATGGCTGCCTCAAAGAGGATGTAGTGCACGGCCCAGTGACAAAAGATCATGTGACATACCCTGACACGTCATCCCTAGAGAGACAGGACTATTTTTACAAAAATAAGCAGTTTGAATATAAGAAGTAAGTTGGAGTCGTTCACTGAACACCAGACATTTGACTTGAATGAAATTGATTGCAAATAAATTAGACCATCTGTAAGAACCCGTAAAAGCCTCGCAGCTGAGTGGAAAGATCATTCTGCAGGGAGAGCTGGGAAAGGAAATCCCTAGTTGGACATTTGGACTCCAAATTAGGCCCACTTCCTTTGTCAATGGAATCAGAAAAAAGGGAGGGTAATAAGCCATCTGTTACCTTGATTTTGGCTGCTTCCAGGGCCTTCTTGCCATCCCAGGCCCATCCTCTCTTAGTAAAGTAGTTGACTGTGGCAAATTCAATCAGAGCAGAGAAGACAAATGCGTAGCAGACAGCAATGAACCAGTCCATGGCGGTGGCATAGGCCACCTTGGGCAGCGAGTTCCGGGCACTGATGCTGAGTGTAGTCATGGTCAGCACTGTGGTCACTCCTGCTCAGAGCGGGACACGGGGAGAGGGCAGAAGACAACGTGGGAACAGAGACCAGTGGTCTTTTCCAGAACTCCCTCCCTGAACACGACAGAACACAAGGCCTCTTTCCTTAGCCTCAGCTGACTCCTTTCTCCCTGAATGCACCCATGACTATCACATTTTCTGCAGTGAAAACATCACTTTACTAATTGCTTCTGCTGTCCCCTTCCTCTATAATGCAAATTGAGGAGGGCATGGATTTTGGTCTGAGTTCTTTATAACTATGCTCTTTTATATGAATAGGTGTGGGAAATCATTGATACTGGCAAAGACGTCTTGGATGAGTCTTGGATGAGTGTCTCTGTGGGACTCAGGCAAGAACACTGGAAAAGTGAGCATGCCTTTCACCCAGGACTCAGTGTGCTTCATAGAGATTTCCTGTATACCTTGAAAGCAGGGGGCTGGGACAGGATGATGCATTGTGTTTCTTTCTTATAGAATGACTGCATAGAGATGTTGGCGATACCTGAGTATCACTGCATCTGGATGGGAGCTTCACTCCTTCAAAGCAGCGACCATATCTGCTTGAGCCTGCTGTGGTTCTAGAGAGACACTGTGGTGGCTTCACAGAAAAGCCAGGTTGCTTTATAATGTGGAGATCAGCGTGACCAGCCAAGTGTCAGGCTCTTACCTAAGCTTCTAAGGGAGTACTGTACCCACCATGCAGGAAGGGTTGAAATTTTACAGGCACTTTGTGTACCTTAATTCCCACCTTGTGAAGAAACAGCCGATAGCTAGAGTCAGGACTGGGGACTCTTACAATCTAGACAGTCTCTCTTCTTCCACACTTCTGTGATATGGACCCCTGTATGGGATATGGCTAGAACGTACCTGTATGAGCCAAACTGTGATGCCCTTCAAAATGGCACACTGAAGTCCAAATCTCAACTACCTAAAACTGTGAACTTGTAAGAAACCAGACTCTGAAGAAGCAATGACATCGGCAGAGAGCCGATGTCGTTAGAGGAAATTCTGACTAAACATGCACACAGGACAAAACACTGGCAGTGTACAGGCACAAACCCTAGGCCTGTCAGAAGCCAGAGCAGACGCCTGGATCAGAGACTTTTGCGGAATATTAGGTAAAGTTGTGTTACATTCTTTTATGCTGAGGAACATTTGTTTAATGATGCAAAGATGTGCTGCATTCTTTTATGCTAAACATTTGTTTAGCTCTGTGAAACTATGTTACTTTGTCTGCCTAAAACACCTGATTGATCTACTAAAGAGCTGAATGGCCACTAGCTAGGCTGGAGAAGGACAGGTGGGGCTGGCAGGCAAAGAGAATAAATAGAAGGAGAAGAAGAGGGAGAGAAAGAAAAAGGAGAGGACTTCAGGGGTCAGCCACCCAGCCACCCAGCCAGCAATGGAGTTAGACATTAAAAAAGACATATAGAATAGAGAAAAGTAAAAGCCCCAAGGCAAAAGGTAGATGGGATACTTTAAGTTAAGCAAAGCTGGCTAGAAACAAGTCAAGCTAAGGCCAGGCATTCATAAGTAAGAATAAGTCTCCATGTATTTAATCAAGAGCTGGGTGGTGGGCCTGCAAAGAGAAAAAAAAATCAACTAAAAGAGACTCCTTCAAGTCTCAGTATGAACCAATCCTGCCAGTATCTTGACCTTGGGTTCCTAACATCCAGAACCCAGAGACAATAGAGCTATGTTTCTAAACCAGCCAGTGCTAGAACTTTCTACAGATGTCACGTGGAACTATTACTACAAAGGAACTCAACCAAGCCGATGGTGGGCCAGCAAGTGGGAGACCTGCAATGCACAGGACATGGAACCTATATGGAATTAATGCCTGGGGAGGCATTCTGATTTGACATCTTGATTTTTCTTAGCAACTCAGTTAATGGTTTACGCTGAGGAAACAGTTCAGTGCAGAGGCTCAAACAAACCTCTTCTTGGGCGGCTTAATGTTTGAATATGTGCTGGGAATCTCTAAGAGGAAGTAAATGGACTATTACAGGCAGGTTTGTTCACACTTTCCCCTGTCTCAGTAAGAAATGTCCACTAAAGAGTTTATTAAGCCCATCACCTTAGTGAGAGTGCCTCCTGGACATGAGCCAATCTCTACATCTTGATTACATTTTCTAAGTTAAGCTGTGATAAGGCAGGTGACAGACAGGGGTGGAGTGATGAGCAGGGGGTCCCAGGGATCTTGGTCTTCTTATATACCATCAGGATAAGGTGCATGCAAACACCTTCCTACTGTGGAAGGAAAACTCTAGATGTAGGAGCTAGTGTGTGAACTGTACTTCACAGCACACAAAGATATAAGCCTCTGTTGTCACAGCTAACCTGCAAAATTGGCTGTCCTATGCCTTCTTAAATGGGAGGCTTGGATGAGTCTCAGTCCAAAGACCCCTAGTGTTTAAGGTTAGGTCCCTAACCCCAGGTAGTAGAGAGTAGCATATAGTCTTCCAGTCATGGGGCGGGTCATGACCTAAAGAGGGATAACAGGGTCCAGCTTCTGTTTTTCTCTGTCTCTTTGTCTTTCAGCTTCTCTATGACTGTTGTAGTTTGAATGCAAGTGGCCCCCCTAAGCTCAAAGGGAGTGGCACTATTAGGAGGTGTGGTTATGGCATTGTTGGAGGAGGTGTGTCCCTGTAGGGGTGGGTTTTGAGGGCTCATATATACAAGCCATGCTCAGTGCCTCAGACCACTTCCTGTTGCCTGCAGGATGTTGGACTCTCAGCTCCCTCTCCAGCACCATGTCTGCCTGCACGCTGCCACGTCTCATCCCACCATGATGATAATGGACTGAACCTGTGAACTGTCAGCAAGCCATCCAGTGAAATGTTTCCGCTAGAAGAACTGCTGCGGTTAATGGTGTCTCTACACAGCAGTACAAACCCTAAGACAATGTCTGCACCTTTGACTCTATCTCTGCCTCTCATTGTCTCTGCCTCTGCCTCTCACTGTCTCTGTTTCTGCCTCTCACTGTCTCTGTCTCCTCTATCTTTGTCTATCTCTCTGTTTCTGTGACACACATACACACACACACACACACTAGCCATGAGGTGAAGATGTTTACCATGATGTGTTTCCTTGCCATAGGACCAGAATCAACAGAGACAATGACCATGGACTAAAATCGCTAAAACTCTGAGCCAAAGGAACTCTTTCTTCTTTTAAGATTAGTAAAGAGTTACTTTAGTGATTAGTAATTTTTTAAGATTAGCAACTATGTTACAATAACAGAAAGCTGACTAGTGCAGTGAGCTTCAAGGTGAGAGAGAGTCAAACCATCCACTATGGCAAAGAATCTCCTAAGAGAGATCCTGCTGCATCTAATATCTGAGGGACACATGATGATGGTTTTCTAGATTGTTCTTCAGTAGTATCATTCTTACATAGCTATTTCCTCTGAATTGAAACATTTATGTCTGGGAGGCCCATAAGACTCAGGAATTTGCCTCAGATTACAAGTCTTAAAGGTTATAAGGCCCTTCCTCCAGGTTATATAAGCAGAGAACAACTGTTGCCAGGGGAGAGTGAGATCATGGTGGACCTGGCTGCATGTTAACAGGGGATCAGCTCTCATGTCTCATCAGCTGGCTTCTGTACGGAAACTCGCACCTGTGAACCTGTACGTTACCCTGATGAGATAAACTCAGTGGCTCACCTAAACAGCTTGGGTGGAATCATTTCTTGAGTCTGTCACTGGTGTATCACCTGGGATAAACAGACATTTCTCATGCCTCCCAGGAAAAGTCATTTGCTAGTTACCATTGGCATCTGTTGAGGACAGGTTTGGGGACCATGTCAGGTTCCCAAGCCCATACACACGTGAGCCTCATGTAGAATGGTTCAGTGTCTTCATAGAACCTTCAGACAGTCTCTGAATATAATGAGCCATATCTCGATGCCTCACAGTATCTTATTTAATATTATCATCAGGTAAAGACTTGCTGCACTCTATTTTTTTTCTTTTTTTTTTTTTTTGGCAGGGTCTTACTGCCCTTCTTTTTTTTATTTTTTTTATTTTTTTCCATACATTGTTTTGTTTTATTTTTTCCATTCAAGAACATAATTAAAGAAATAAAATTTTTTTTCCTTTCTTCCCCTTCTCCCGGTCCCCTCCCACTACCCCCCCCACCCCTCCTCCCTCCCCCTTCTTCCTTGAAAGAGGGCATGGTGCCCTGCCCTGTTGGAAGTCCAAGGGCTGCACTCTATTTTTAAGAAACAATAGCAAGACAGTTTGTATGTGTTTAGCACAGCTGTGGTGGCATTTTGAATGTTTTCCACCTGTGGTTGGCTGAGTCTGAGAACGCGGTGGCTGCAGACACTGATGACTGGAAGTGGGTTTCCGTCTACCCTCTGGGGGATGTCCTAGTGCCCCTACGATGGAATGACTGTCTTTTTTGTGGAAGATCTTAAGGTGGGGTGCACATTTCAAAGGGAACCGTGTGAATATTCGCAAATGAATCACCTCCTTGGGAAAATACCACTGTGCCCAGCCTAGGAGTGTAGTTGGGGTATAAACCTACTTCCCTACCGTTTGTGAGGATCTATCTGGATTTGATCTCCAGTGGAAGGGAGGTAGGAACAAGACAGGGTAGGGGGTGTGCCTATAATTTCACATCTTCAAAGGGTCTTCTAAAATGGAAATAATTATCAAGCAGAAGAAATATCATTCCCTAAACTCTCATTCGAAGAGAAATCCTATTTCTTAATCTTAAAATTTAAACTAATTGCTCAGTTTGCTTCCCAGGTCACAGTGGACAGGCATGATAGAAGTACGTTCACGATAATAGCTTCCCATTACTCTTACAAAATACCTTAGATAATTAACTTAAAAAGAGGAAACGTTTGCTTTGGTTTGCATTTGGGGGGTTTTAGGTCATGGTCAGTTGGTTCTGCTGATTTGGAGGCTGGGGGAGAACAGGAGTCATGGCAGGAGCATGGACTGGTACAGTGTCTCACTTCGTGGTGGCCAAGAAGCAAAGAGACTAGAGTCCCACAGTCCTCTTCAGGGCCATAGCTCTAATGGTCTGCCTTACACTAGCCCCATCATCTAAAAGCCCCAGCTCCCCCGCATAGTGCCAAGATAGGAAATGGTACAACAATCGCACCAGCATCTTAAACCTGTACACCTGGCTTGCAGAACAAGCACACAGTGCCCTGACAAACAGATGTTGTGAAGAGCTGAGAACAGCAGTGTGCTGTGCAGCACACCCTAAGCTCTTGAGACACAACCTAAGTAACATAAAAATGTGTTGCAAAAGAAGAGCTTAGCCAGCTGCCATTCCCACATAGCCCTTGCTTCCACTTCCTCCTCCTAACCCAATAAAAGATCCCCCAGCCCATATGAGAGGTACTCTCACTATGTGCATGGTGTGAGCCTTTCTGGGTTTCCCTGAGTAAACCCGTCTGCTCTGATGAGCCCATTACCATGTCCTGATTCCTTTCCTATGATGCTACTTAGTAAGGACCATCCCTTTAACACGCAGTTCAAATGTAGCTGCACCATTAGTTACTGTTCAGACCAACGTCAAGGCCTGATTTGTGGGTACTCACCAAAAACCGTCCTAGCTGGGACAGACTCTCGATTTAGCCAAAAGGACACCTGGGATAAGATGACCGTCATGATGCAGGGAAGGTAGGTCTGGATGACAAAGTACCCGATCTTCCTCTTCAAGTGGAAATGGGCAGTCATGATTGTGTATTCACCTGCAGACATACATGGAGATCGCGCAGATCAGTTCTCCCCCTGGGCCAGGGTTACTGCCCTCCCCGGAGGAGTCCACAAAGCTTCCTTCATCTGCCTTCAATCAAGCCAGTGCTTAACTGGATTATTTGTCTAGGTAGCTGGTAGCTGGGGGTGTCAGGGCTTTTGTAAATTCCACTTTTGTTGTTTGCATAATAATGTCTTCGAGAACTTCATACAAGAGCACTGCCTCATTGCTAGCCTCTTCTTCCACGTCCTCATCCTAAATTCATGATATCATCTTTAATTACTTTTGTTACAGTATGAACATAAATGTATATGCAAATGCATATGTACAACTTATTGTGCCTGTTTAGCATTGTCAGAGATAGATGATAGATAGATAGATAGATAGATAGATAGATAGATAGATAGATAGATAGATATGTGTGTGTGTGTGTGTGTGTCTGTCTGTCTGTCTGTCCATCTAGGACCTCCTCTCTGGAGGAACTGACCCTCCCTCTCTCCCTTTGACCACCTGGAGCTCTTCATCTTGGGATGGGAGTTTCCCTGCCCATGATGTTATGCCAATTGGTGTTATCATCATATGCTGATCTTATTCAGGCAATCAATAGTGTGGAGAGTTTGTCAGTGCAACTTCCCCGTCATCTATAGAACACACTTGCACATCAGAGTAAGTGTCCTGGACTTGCCGGTCTTACAATCTTTCTGCTTCCTCTTCTGTGATTTCCCCTGAGGTTGATTTGGAGATGTATCATTTGGGATTGGGCACCATGCAATCTGCCTGGCTTTTATTTGATCTATCTATCTATCTATCTATCTATCTATCTATCTATCTATCTATCTATCTATCTATCTATCTATCATCTATCCATCCATTCTCTCATACAATACATCCCGACCACCACCTCCCCTCCTTCCATCCCTCCCACTCTTCCTACACACACACACACACACACACACACACACACACACACACACACACCTCCCCTCTCCTCCCCCCCAGATCCACTGCTTCTCCATTTTCCTTCAGAAAAGACCAGGCTACCCAGGGATATCAGTGGAACATGGCATAGCAAGATGCAATATGACTAGGCACAAACCCTCATATCAAGGCTGGTTGAATCAAATAAGCAGGGCTCACAGGGGCTCACAGAGACTAAAGCGGCAACCATGGAGCCAGCATGGGTCTGTGCTAGGTCTTCTGCATATATGCTGTGATTGTTTAGCTTTGGGTTTTTGTGGGACTGGCTGCCTGGCTTTCTTAAAGGTCATTTCATAAGCAAATCTTGTGAACCTCAGTCTCTGAAGGGATCTTGCTGGCGCATGCTTTTTTGGAGAAAATCAGATTTGAGTATTTCACTAATCCCCATCAATCTGTGTCATGCTCCCTGCCCCCCTCACCGCTTTATAGCAATCAGGACCTGAGGATTTAGCCTTGCAGATAGAATCTAGGCATCCAGAGCCCTGCTGGGGAGTTCCAAGGGAGGCAGGACAGCTACTCTCTGCCAAGGCCTGATGCTTTCTCAGCCCAGGTAGAGAGGGAGGAACAACCACGCAAGGTCACAGATCTAGGAAGTACATTCTTTCTGCCACACAGCAGAGAGACCAGTGTCCTCTGTTTTTCTAAACCAGACTTCCTGGGCAATGTCCCATTGCCTGCTGTGGATTTGCCTGGCTGTGTGGGAGGCAAGTGGGGATCTTCCATTTTTTGCCGAGAACGATGCCGTCCTGATGGTTAACTGGTAAGGAGCTGAGGTGGGTGGGCCATGGGTCTATGGGAAGAGAGGCTGTCTGGACAAGGGTGTGTCTCCCTAGAGATGGGAAGGATGCTGTGTGTCTCCCTAGAGATGGGAAGGATGCTTGAAAAGTGTAGGTCATTAGACTGTCTGGAGAGTTCATCAGTGCAAAAGCAGGTGCTGGGGCTTGGGTGCCAGGCTGCTGGATTCCTATGATCATGGAAGCATTGTCTTGGAGAGGTTTCTGGTGCACACTCCACCTGTGGGCTTGTCTATGAGGGGGTAGAGGTCTTCTGACTGCGTAGACAGGGCAATGGCATGTTGGAGACTTCTGAAACCAAAACCCATAGCTGAGCAAGCGTGCTACAGATGCCCCCAACACATGTGCTTATGATGTCATAGATCAGAGAGAGGGGGAAAATGCCTTCTTACAGAAAAGGAGCCAAAGTTCTTAGCAATGCCTACACATGCTGGAGATGGGTGCTTTGCCAATAACCTCACACAGCTGAGAGCGGCTGAGAGGTCAAGCAGGCTTCTAAATGGAAGAGAAAAACAGGGAGAGCGATAAAGATAGATAAATGTCTAATTACAAGGTCTAGTGCCTTTGAAACGATCAAATTTTGTTTCTCTATAGCACTGGAAGACAAGAAACGCCATTCACAATACAGTAGGGTGCGAAACTATTATCCTCTCAATTCTTCTTGCTTGTTTACTTTAGGTTAGTAACAAAACTGGGCAATGCTTTTAAATTGATGTCTTTGTAGAATGCAGGCAGAAACACAGCCTCTCTTATGAAATGCTGAGGAACTGTATGAAGCCATTCCCAAAGGTGTCTGCACCCCAAATTCTGCCACATACCTTTCCTTTCCATAAAACTAAATGTGAAATTCTGCTTTCTTTACCTGTGGCATGGTACCCCACTCTCAGGCTCTCTTTATCACTCGGGGATGCCCAGTGCACTGGAATTGGACTGTTGGTCAGTAGGACGATGCCCTGGCAGGTGCATGCAATATTAAAAAGAGCTTGCTCTTGGTGTCTTGTGTGTATCCTGGCAGCTGCTTGACTGTGAACACACAGGAAGCCAGCCGAAGGCTTCTCTGAAGCTCAGACCACGTTTCACAATCATGGCTCGGCTCATCCCTTAAGACTCTCCTCTTCTGTTACATGAGGAAACAGGCTGCGTCCCCTGTTTGCCAATACCACCACTGGTGATAGTTTAAGCCAGGCCTGCCCTCAGCCAGGAGAGGTGTGGCCATAGAACTTCAAGGTCGTGTAGGCCACATGCATGGTCCTCTGTCCAAGCTACAGAGACAATCGCTTTGTGTGTGATTGACGGCGTCTGCCGCCTTGTTGGTACCGCCTTAGCCACTCGTCTTCTGCTAGTTTGGTTTCTCAGATTCAACCACAGGGAAACCTCAACAGGCAACAGGAGGCATCCCCCTCATTGCAGAGACTGCCTTGTTTCTCAGGAGTGGGGAGGGACATTATACAATCACATCACTGGACCCACGTGTCCACTGCAGATGCCACATGCACTACAGATCAGTGGCCTCTCCGTTCCCGGGTCACTGCAGCTGGTGCCGCTTCGCCAAGCTACCAGAGGTCCTACAGGAGCCAGAGTACTTATATGGGGTCTGTACTCCTTCAGAGTAGGACATGGAGCCATGGAAGGTTGGATGCCCTTTAGCCATAGTCAATAAGTCACGCATCTCTTACCTGTGCTGGTGCTGATGTTCTCAGTGCCTACTGTCTGCCCCATGAGGTGGTACTGGTTGAGTCTGGAGCCATCTTCTGCCACAACCACAGACTTGGTGGAACCATTGGTCCAAACGTAGATGACTTCAGAATTAGGGTAAGCATCTGTAGGGAAAGGGAAGGAAAGTGGATAAGCGCAGAGTGGTTTCCACTGGGGGAAACATGAAGATGCTGATGACTAGGGGAAGATGTTGAAAACCAACCTCTAGGGCTTAGAAAGCATGGAGGATACACCTGTGCCATGTGGGTCAAACCCTTGCTGTCACAAAAAGACCGGATGCTCCAATTATGCCACCCATTAAGCCAATTCTTACGTATTATGTATTCTCTTCCTACCGACCAAAGAATAGAGTCAGCTCTGTGACAAGTGCCTGCCATCCCAGCAGATCCGTGGCCTTGACAGGTCACCTATTCTGTGCCGTAGTTCCTTCATCTGTGGGATGGGCTGATGACAGGACCCACATTGAGGTGGCTTGAGATGGCTGAGATTTAGATGGCTGCCTGACTCACATGGTGACATTTAGCTGTAAGCACAACAATCAATTATTCCTACTCCAAATCTTCCCTGTGTACCGGTCGAACTGTCCAGGGTGACTGGCTGCTTGGGAAGACAGCCGCTCTGCCCGAGCGCCAGGCCACCAACTTGTCACTTCCACCGCCAAAGCTGCTCTGCAGATAAAATGAGGGCAATGATGATCTCAGATTATCACTGTGGCTGAGCGTCGGGCCCATCAAAGACAGGACCCAGGAGTAGATCTGCAAATGCAGAAAGGACTCAGCTGGCCAATTGGCTCTGGAGCTGGCGGAAGTGACCACAGCACCAAGAGGGAGGGAATGAGCCTCAGGGGACAGTTGAAAAGGAGACCAGGACTTTTACCTACAGCTGCCTGGAACTGAATGCCGCCCCACTCAAAAGCCTGATGCCTACTCAGAATGTCCAGAGAAAAACACAGCCCTTCCCAGCACCAGGATTCAGGCCTTGTGAGACAGAGAGGGCAGAAAGATCTACCAAGTCCCGTGTGCTTTTGGTTAGAGGACACTGGGGCTACACAGGTGTTATTTTAATCTGTGAGGTTGGTGAGAGTTTGCCATATCAGCAGCAAAAGAGAACTGAGGCAGATAGGACGGAAAGCAAACCCAAGTACCTCCCTCAAGAAATTCACGCTCTGAGGAAAGCAAGAGCTATGGCAGGAAAGGCCTGTGGACAGAGAAAGTGCAGGAAGTGCTGTGAAGGCAGCTGAGGAGAAAGAAGAGGCACAGGCATGTGACAGAATGAGATGGATTTGAGGCTTCATCTAGGGTATCTAAGGGATGTTCAGGAGTGGTCCTGTGTCCCCTGAGATAAGGGAAGCTGCAGGCCACAGGTCCTGAAGCAGGAGCAATCCAGAGATGCCTGAGAGAAGCTAGGAACATAATGAAGAGGGCGGGGCAAGACAGTAGAGCCTAAGGCATTGAACTTTTCCACCTAATCCAGTTAGACCCTGGAGAAAGGTTTAAAGCAAATATGTGACCGACTCAAATGTAGGCAATCTCAAGATCTGTCGGCCTGAGTAAGGAAGGTAACAGGAAACAGGAGGGAAGAGACAGAGAAGGACACTCAACATTAAAACCATCTTGTTCAGCAGTGGGAGGAAGATGAGAAATCAGTGTGCTGTGGGGAAAGACATGGTTGTTTCTGCTGAGCAGGGCCCTGGGTTCTGGGGAAAGCACACCAGGGCCTCATGCTCAGGAAGAGAACGGGGAGGGGATTTTCTTAGGGTGCTGAGAAGAGGAGGGCGCACAAGTCCAGAGTCCCCAGATGTGGCTATGGTGTGCCCAAGGCACAGGCTATGAGATTACCCACTTCATTCCCCAGCACTTCAGGGTCTAGAATTTGAGAGGAGGAAGCCTAGAGCATAGGTAGTCTCTCAGAGTCCACATCCCAAAGAAAACAGACTCCCTTTCCCCAGTTGCCAGCACTTCCTCAGCTAGGGGTGGGACTTTGCACCCTCCCCAGCCTTGCTGGGCTTTTGGCTGGCGAGGGTTTTGCTGGCGGTCCCAGTCACCATGAGTTCGTGTTTGCAATGGCACATTCATGTCACAGCAGTCAACCCTCTGCCTCTGATTTAACAAAGAAATTCTTCCACTCTGCTTTCATGGTGAGTCATGAGTCTTGGGAGGAGGAGGTATGAAGGAGATGTCTCGTTTAGGGCCAAACATGCCAGAGTCTTTTAATCTGACCACACTGGCCAATGTGGGTGTCTGCAGAAAGAAGATTCTCTTATGAGGAGGGGATGGTGCACTAACCTATGGGAATTAAAATTAGTACTTATAGGACAGTTTATTACTATGTCCAGTTAGCAGAATAATAGCACCACATTCTCCCTGTAGGACCTATGACCTAACTGACCATGGGTTCTTGGCCCAGTTAATAGTCCTAGACATGAATTCTTATGGGAAAAAACTTAAATCTAATCAGAAATGCATTTGGTTACCCTTGACGTTATTTCACCAGGGGACACTTCCTGTCAGGTCAATAGTTGCTGTAACGTGTGGAGGTGACATCTGGTAAAGACAGGTGAGTACTTTTCTCCAACAGTAATGCGCACAGCGCTTCAGCACTGTGAACGGTAGCCAGAAGGATAAAGCTCCCTAGACTTTGCCAGCTTGATTTCCCCATATACTATAACTCAGGTATGTGGCGTCTTCAGAAGTAGATCTTGCATCAAGTTTTAGCTGTTAGCCACGAGCAAAGATATAGCCAGGCATGTACAGGTGGTCAGTTGGCTCCCACTGGATAACAGCTCAAAGAGAGATAACCCATACCTGCCCTGGGCTATTTGTTTGATCTCCTATAGTGTCTGGGAGGCAGTGTCCCCACTTCATGGGGTGAATTCGTTTAAACTTTAAATAGATGCATATGTATTTATCTTAGGAAGCTTCTACAGCAGTAAGCTTCTACATGCCATTTCAACCCCTTTCGTGCTACTTAGCCCTCCCACCCTCCCTCCTCTCAGCTGGCTTACATCTTCTACCACCCCTAACCCTTTCTCATCCATGATTCCCCTTCATGCCTCCAGCTTTCTATCCGCCATCACTTGATATTCTGGCTCCATGGGCCCTTTCTAGTTTCCTGGCTTCTACTGGTATGCCAATTTAAACATAGTCATCTAACGAGTGGAAACTAAGCGTCTATATATGAGACAACCTGGGTAGTTTGTCTTTTGGAGTCTGTGTTACTTCACTGCCTGGAAATTTCAGGACTGAATTTTTCCAAACAATATTCTGTTGTGTATATGTACCGGATTCTCATTATCCATTTACCATGTGGTGGACATCTAGGCTGTTTCCGTCCCCCCACTGGTGTGAATAAGCAGCAGTGGATATGGGTGAGCAGAAATCTCTGTAGTAGGATAGAGGCCTTTGGTTATATGTGAAAGAGGGGTACAGCTGGATCGGGTGATAGATCTATTGCAAGCTTTTTGAGCAACTTGTATGTTGATTTCCATAATGGCAGTACTAGATTGCCTTTACCCTAACAGTGAGGAACTATTCAATAGTCCCCGTATCCACGTCAGGGCTTGTCATAATTTTTCCTTACCCATTTTAATTGGGGTGAGATGAAAGCTCAAAATAGTTTAATGTGCATGTCCCTAATAACTAAGGAAATTGAGCATTTAAAAAAGATTTCTCTACCATTTGTCTTTCTTCTTTGGAAAATTCTGTTTAGTTCCATGGCACATTTATAATTGGATTGATTGTGGGTTGGTTTTTTTTTTTTTTTGGTGTTTGAGGTTTTTATTGTTTTTGTTGTATATTCTAGACTTAAGCCCATTATCAGATCTATAGCTGGTAAACGTTTCCCCCCCTTATTTTGTATGTTTCCTCTTCACTTAAATGATGGTGTCCATTGCTGTATTGAATATATTTTGTTCTATGAGATTCATTTGTTGGTTATCAGTCTCCGTTCTGGGCTATCAGAGTTCTATTCAGAAAGCCTTCCCTGCCTATGAGTGCACCCTCTACATTCTCCTCTAACATATTCAGGGCAGCAGGTATCATGTTGAGGTCCTTGGTCCATTTAGAGCTGAGTTTTATGCGGGGTGAAAAATATAGGCCTAGTCGTCAATAGGGAGTCATCCGGTTTCACCAGCACCATTTTCTTTTCTTTAGTGTGGATTTTATGCTTCTTTGTAAACACCAAGTAGCTGTGGAAAAGTGGGCTGATATCTGCACCCTTAATTCCACTAAGCACAGTTTCTGTTTATTTTAAGCATTTTTTGAAAAAACATTTTTCATCAGATATATTTTGATCATTTCTTACCCTCCCTTACTTCCTTCTAGAGTCTCCCAACCTTCCTACACGCCCAACTTCACGTTCTTCTCCATTCTTTAAAACAAACAAAAGCAAAGCAAAACAAAAAACAATACACAAAAGCCCCACAAAACTATGAAAAATGAGGAAAAATGGAAATTAAAATAAGGAAGACCAATGAAACAAAACATGGCCGAACAGAGCAAATGAGACGAAAAGTCACTAAAAATACCACTGAGTTTGTTTTATGTTGGCCAGCTATCCCTGGGCATGGACTCTGCTCCAAAGTGGGGTTAACATACCCAGTGAGATTCCAATGGAGAAAACTAATTTTTCACATGTGAGCAGATATCAGCTGGAGATCACTTCTTGGACAGTGATGGAGCTTATACCCACTTACCCCTCTCAGCACTAGGACCCCATCTGACTTAAATCTGCACTGCCACACCCCCTGTGACATCATATGTGCATCAGTCCTTTTTAAAATCTAGACAACACTGCTTCCTTGGAGTCGTCCGTCCTTTCTGGCTCTTATAATTTTTCTGACTCTTCCACATAGATCTCTAAGCCTTGAGGGGCGGTCTTTGATGAAGACATCCTATTTAGGACTAGGTGCTTCAAATCTCTAACTTTCTGCCCTTTGTCCAGGCATGGGTCTCTGTGTCAGATCCCTTTTACTGAGAGAAGAAGCTTCTCTAATGAGAGATGAGGGAGACACTGATCTATGGGTAGAGGGTTAAGTCCTGGGGATGCCATTTTATTGAACGTTCCTTCAGCAGAACAGTAATAGCAGGCTTTCCCCAAGGCCTCTCTAGCCTCTGATTTTGGACCACTTTAGGAGTGTCAGGTTCGTTCTTGTGGAATGGGCCTTGAATCCAGTTAGAAAGTGGTTGGATGCTCCCGGGACATTTGTTCCATTATTGCACGATTTATCTTACAGTTGAGGAGCTGTAATAGGTCACAGCGTTTGTAGCAGGGAGATATTTCTTCTTTCTTTCCTTTTTTTTTTTTTTTGGTTTTTCGAGACAGGGTTTGCCTGTGTCACTTTGGAGCCTGTCCTGAAACTCACTTAACAGACCAGGCTGGCCTTTAACTCACAGAAATGCTCCTGCCTCTGCCTTCTGAGTGCTTGGATTAAAGGTGTGCGCTACCACCGCCTGGCTGGCAGGGATATATTAATGATTATTTTTCTCCTGTGGTAGTATGCAGAGTAATTTCTGGTATCATAAATGCTGATTCGTAGGGGTGAAGTTTCTAGTTAGATACTAGCTCGACTTCTCCATGTACCATGGTTTATGTGAGTGTTACTTTAAGAATAAGGACTTACCAATAGGTTATAAAGGGTAACCAATAGCCTTGGCAGTATCTTGTGATGTTTAGGTGTTTTCAGGCCAATGCCTGAACAGAATGTAACCCATTCCTGGACGTTTTACTTGGTAACATAAAATGTCTTATGGGGCTTCATCATCTACTCTAATATTTGGAGACTCCATTTTGATTCCTTTCACATATTCATACATTTTAAGAAGCTTCTATAGTAATAAAGTATTTTATAGTGTTAGTTTCCCCTCCACATATTCCCTCTTTTGCCATGTTCCCATGCTCTCTGCATTTAACCCTCCTATTCTAGCTTCCCCGTTATCTTCATATTCTCTATTCCCTCCCTTGGTAAGTCCCATCTCTCCTCTATTTTCTTACTAGGTACCTAATTTCTATAGTAATTAAAGAATATAATACACACATTGAAAGCCTAAAAGCTAACATTCGCATATAAGAGAAAACTTTAAATGCGCGCGTGTGTGTGTGTGTGTGTGTGCGTGTGCGTGTGCGTGTGCGTGTGTGTGTGTGTGTGTGTGTGTGCGTGTGCGTGTGTGTGTGTGTATCTGGGTTACCTCACTCAGGATGATTTAGTCTAGCTCCATCAATTTACCCGAAAATATTATAATTTATTTTTCTTAAGAGCTGAATGATATTCCACTGTGTAAATGTACTACATTTCCATTACCCATTAAGCAATTGAGAGAAATCTAGGCTGTTTCCAGCTTCTATTATGAATATAACAATGATGGACTTGAATGAGCATGAATCTCTGTAGTAGGATGTAGAGTCCTTTGGGTATATGTACGAGAGTGATGGAGCTAATCTTGAGGCAGAGCTGCATCCACTTTCCTGAGGAACCAATCTCGAGGCAGAGCTGCATCCATTTTCTTGAGGAACCTCTGCGCGGGTTTTTATAGAGGCTGCACACGTCTCCATCCCTACCAGCAACAGGTGCGTGCTCTTCTTTCTTCACGTTCTCACGAGAATGCCATATGTTTTATTGATCTTGGCCATCCCAACAGGTGCGACAGGAAATCTGAAACAAGTTTTATTTTGTATTTCCCTGCTGGCTAAGGATGTTGACCATTTCTCTAAGCGTTTCTCAGACATACCTATTTTAAGAACTCTCTGCTTAATGATACAATACCATTTTAAATTGTTGCTTGTTTTCTTGATGTTCATTCTTTTTGTGCTTTCTTCTTTCATATACTATCAGATGCGTAATTTGTAAAAAACTTTTCCAGTTCTGTAGGCTGTGTGAATGATGGTGTCTTTTACCATACAGCTTTCCAGCTCCACGGAGTTCCTTTTACTGTCTGTTGGTCTAAAAGTCTGTGCTATTAATGTGCTATTCAGAAAAATCCTCTCCTACGTCAATGACTTCAAGCCTATTGCCCAATCTCTCTTTCATCAGATTCAGCATTTCTGGTCTTATGTTGAGGTCCATTGATCTATTTGGAGTTGAGTTTTGGGCACGATCATAATATGGATTTATTTGTAGTCATCTACATGTAGACGCTCAGTTTGACCAGCACCATTTGCTAAAGACGTCTTTTACCAAAAAAGAAAAAAAGCCGGGCGGTGGTGGTGCATGCCTTTAATCCCAGCACTCGGGAGGCAGAGATAGGCAGATCTTTGTGAGTTCGAGGCTACTCTGGTTTACGAGAGCTAGTTCCAGGACAGGCTCCAAAGCTACAGAGAAACCTTGTCTTGAAAAACAAAACAAAACAAAATAGATGTCTTTTTCTCCAACGTGTATTTCTGATTTCTTTGTCAAAAGTCAGGTGTCCACGGGTTTGTGAACTTATGTCTGTGTGTCTGTGTCTTCATTTGATTTCATTGATCAGCATGTATGTTTTATGCAGTACCATATTTTCATTACTGCAGCTCTGTAATACAACTTGAAATCTGAGATGCTGAAAATTCCAGAAATTCTTTTATTATTCAGGATTGTTTGAGGTATCCTGTTATTTGATGATTTGCTTGTTCGTCTTTGCATATGCAGCTGAAAATTGTTCTTTTTCAATGTCTGTGAAGAATTATGTTGAGATATTGATGGAGATTGCATTGAATCTATAGATTGATTTTGGTATGATGGTCATTTGCGCAATATTAATCCTATTGATCTATGATGGGGTGAATTTTTCTATCTTCTGGTGTCATCTTCCATTTCTTCCTTCTGTGTCCAGAGGGTTTTTTTTTTGTTACACATGTCTTTTACTTGCCTGGTTAGAGTTACCACAAGACATTTTATATTTTGTGGTTCCTGTGAAAGGTACTGCTTCCTTGCCTTCTTTCTTGGTCTGTTGGTCATTTGTCAATAGACAGGCTACTGATTTTTTTGTGTTAGTTTTGCAACATGATACTTTTCTAAAATCTTTTGTTAGCTACAGAAGTTTCCTGTGGAGTTTTTAGGTTGTTTTATGTATAAAATCATATCATCTTAAAATAAAGATTTTAAAAATACTTTATTTCCTAGTTGTATACCCTTGATTTCCTTCAGTCTTCTTATTGCTTTATCTAAGGCTTTTAAAATACTGCATTGAACAGGTATGGAAAAAGTGGACAACCTTGTCTTGTTATTGACTTTAGTATTAATGCTTTTATACTCCTTTTATTTAGGTTGATATTGGTGTAGGCTTGCTCTATATTACCTTTAATACATAGAGATGTCCTGTGTATTCTGAGTTTCTCCAAGACTTTTATCATGAAGAGGTGTTGGATTTTGTCAAAGGCCTTTTTCTGCATCTAATGAGATGATCATATGATTTTTGTCATGCAGTCTGCTTATATGGTGAGTTATGCATATTAGTTTATGTGTTTTGAACCATCATCACTGCATATTTGGAATGAGGCCAACTTGACTGTGGTGGATAATCTTTTTGATGTGTTCTGAGATTTAGTTTGCCAGTATTTTATTCAGAATTTTGACATCTACATATTGGGCTATAAATTTGTTGTCCGTTTGGTCTCTGTGTTGTTTCAGTATCAGAGATAGAGTGTCCTCATAAAAGAATCAGACAGTGTACCTTCATTTTCAATATGCAGGATATTTGAGAAGTATTGGCATTAATTCATTTTTGAAGGGTAGGTTGAATTTGGTACTAAATTTGTCTGGCCCTGAACGCTTTTTTGGTTGGGATACCTTTAATTGGTTATTCTATTTCATTGGGGTTTATGTGTCTGTTTAAATTATTTATTTGATCTTGATTTAATTTCCATAGGTCATATATATAAAGAAATTCACCCATTGCTTTTAGGTTTTCCAGTTTAGTGGTATCTTTATGATTCTTGGACTTTCCTCCGTTTTTGTTGTAATGTTACCCTTCTCATCTCTTACTTTATTAATTTGGATCTTCTTTCTCCATACTTTTGTCAATTTGCCTATGCATTTGTTAGTCTTGTTGATTTTTTCAAAGAATCAACACATTTTTTCATTGGTTCTTGTCTTTTTATTTGTTCTTATTTCATGGATTTCAGTCTTGAGTTTGATCATTTCTTGATTTTGAGCAGTATTTCTTCTAATTAGTGTAGATCTGTCATGTGTGCTAAGTTACTAATATGAGATATGACCAAATTTTTATGCTGACACTTAGTGCGATGAACTTTCCCCTTAGAACTGCTTTCATTGTGTCCCATAAGTTTGGATATATTGTATTTTAATTTCCATTCAATTCTAAATTTTTTAAGTTTCCTTCTTGATTTCTTTCTAAAGCCACTATTCATTCAGAAGTGAGTTTTCAATTTCCATTAGTTTTTGAGTTTTCTATTGTTTCTGTTACTGATTTCCAGTTTTAATCCATAGTGATCAGACAGAATATAAGGCATTATTTCAATTTTTTATATCTTTTGAGACTTGTCTTGTGTCCAAATATGTTGTTAATTTTGGAGAACGTTCTATGAGATGCTGAGAAGAAACTGTGTTCTTTTGTGTTGTGGGTGAAATGTTATGGAGATGTTTTCTAGGTGCAACTGGATTTCATAATTTCTCTATTTAGTTTTTGTCTAGATAATCTGTGTATTGGGGAGAATTAAGTATTAAAAGTCACCAATCACCATGATCACTGCATGATATTCAATTTGTGATTTTAGATGGAATAGTGTTTCTTTTATGAACTTGGGTGTCCTTGTGTTTGGTCTATGAATGTTTAGAATTGCAATATCCTCTTGACGTATTTTTCGATTGATGCATATGCAGTGTCCTACTTCTTCTGATTACTTTTTGTTTAAAGTATGTTTTGTAAGATATTAAAATGGCTATACCTGTTTGCTTTTTGTATCTGCTTCCCCCATCCTTTTACATTTAAAACCTATCCTTGGTTTTAAAGTGAGTTTCTTAGATGCAGCAGAAAGATGGACCCTGCTTTCTTATCCAGTATGTTAGTACATCTTTTTGGATAATTCAGACCATTAATATTGAGAGCTATCAACAAGCAATGTTTATTGATTCCTGTTAATTTTTGTTATGGTGTGAAATTTTCCACATTTTGATTAACTGATCTTTGGTAATTTGTTCCTTGTGTCTTCTTGGATGTAGTTAATCTCTTTAGACTGAAGTTTTCCTTTTATAGAGATTTGTTGATAAATAGAAATTGCTTAAATTTGGTTTTAATAATGGAATGTTTTTTCCTTCTCTGTCAATTGTGATTGATAGTTTTGTTGGGTATAGTAGTCTGGACTGGCATCTATAGTCTTTTGGAGTTAGTAGAACATCTGGATAGGTCCTTCTGGCTTTCAGAGTTCCATTTAGAAGTCAAATGTTATTCTAATGGATCTGCCTTTAGACACAATTTGGTCTTTTTTCCTTGTAGGTTTTAATATCCTTTTCTCTGTTCTGTACATTGAGTGTTTGGATAATGATGTATTATGTGGAATTTCATTTTTTGTCTTGTTTCATTTCTGGTATTTGGCATTCTGCATGCTTCTCATACCTTAATAAACACCTCTTTCTTTAGATTGGGAAGAATTTTTCCTATGATTTTGTTGAAAATACTTTCTGTGCCTTTGACCTGGGTCTTACCTCTTTCCTATATCTCTGTCATTTGAAGGGTTGGTCTTGTCATAGTATCCCAGATTTACTGGATGTTTTGTGCCTGGGTGTTTTATATATTTAACTTTCTCGTTGACTGACCTTTCCATTTCTTCTACTTTGTATTCAACACTCAAGACTCTCTCTTCCCTGTCTTATACTCTATTTTTGATTCTTATTTCTGAGGTTTTATTTTTTTTAAAAAATATTTATTTATTTATTATGTATACAATATTCTGTCTGTGTGTATGTCTGCAGGCCAGAAGAGGGCACCAGACCTCATTACAGATGGTTGTGAGCCACCATGTGGTTGCCGGGAATTGAACTCAGGACCTTTGGAAGAGCAGGCAATGCTCTTAACCACTGAGCCATCTCTCCAGCTCCATTTCTGAGGTTTTATATCCTCAATTTTTAATTTCTAGTTTTATTTCTGTTTGGATTTTTCATTAGTGATTCTATTCATGTCTTGAATTGTTTTCATTAGTCCATTCAACTCCTTGTGTGTCCATTAAGTTCATTAGGAGATTTATTCATATCCTCCTTAAAAACCCTTGACTATATTAATAATTGATATATTTGACGTCCTTGTCTTGTGCTTCAGCTATATTGTGTTTCTCAGGGCCTACTATGACAGGGTTACTGATTTCTGTTGGAGATATTATTGGCTTAACTGCTCATGTCTTTATTTTTGCTCTGGGAGTGCTGTGGGACAATGATTTTGTACCCTGTAAAGATTTTTTACTTGTATTGGTTTAATAAAATGTTGATTGGCTAGTAGCCAGGCAGGAAGTATAGGTGGGGTGACCAAAATAGGAGAATTCTGGGAAAAGGAAAGGCTCAGTCTGCAGTTGTCACCCAGATGCAGAGGACACAAGATGAGAATGTCTCACTGATAAAAGGTACCAAGCCATGTGGCTAATGCAGGCAAGAATTATAGGTTAATATAAGATGTAAAAGTTAATTAATAATAAGCCTGAGCTAATAGGCCAACCAGTTTATAATTAATGTAGGCCTCTGTGTGTTTCTTTGGCACTGAATGGCTGTGGTACCAGGCAGGACAGAATCCTCTGTCAACATGGGAGCTAGGCATCTGGAACCATGATGTTTGAGGTATTTCTTGGTATTAATACCTGGTTTCATTTTTGTTGGGTGAGTGCCTCATTCTTTGATTGCTTTTGCCATCTCTGGATGCTAGGCAAGTGTGCTGGCTGTGGGGCTTCCTGATAGAGAGTGCTTCTGTGGGTCAGCTAGTGAAGAAAGAAATGGAGATGGGGTAAGA
Source organism: Ondatra zibethicus (assembly GCA_004026605.1). Taxonomy (NCBI): domain Eukaryota; kingdom Metazoa; phylum Chordata; class Mammalia; order Rodentia; family Cricetidae; genus Ondatra; species Ondatra zibethicus. The sequence goes on from PVIU01002018.1 coordinate 147,010, forward strand.
GAAAAGGCTATGAGTGGAATATATCAAGCAGAATATCAGATCTCAAGGATAAAATGAAGGTTCTATACCAAATAAGAAAAGAGCATAATAATTTTTAAATACAAAAATGTGAACTATATTGAAAAAAACCAAGTCTTTGATTTATAGGCATAGATGAGGGGAAAAAAACTCAAGTCAATGGCATAACCAGATCTTCAATGAGAAAAAAAGAAGAAATATTACCCAAAGTAAGAAAAGACACACTCATATAAATATAAGAAGCACATAGAACACTAAATAGATAAAACCTGAAAAGTCCCACAGAATATCATAGTTAAAACATTAAGATACAGCAAAGTGCATTGAAATCTGCAAGAGAAAAAAGCCAACGTAGGCATATAAAGGAAAACCCATCATAATAAGATCTGTTTCTCAGTGGAAGCTTTAGAAAGCAAGAAGGGTCTGGAGCAATATATTCCAAGTTCTAAAAGACAATGACAGTCAACCTAAAATAATATATGCAGCAAAATTATCTGCCATGATTGAAGGGGAAAGAAAATATTTCCATGGCATAAACAACCTAAAAAAGAACCCAATGAACCAAACCTAAGGAAAATTCAGGAAATATTGTTTCAGGATAAGGAGAGGAATGAGCATCAGGTGGTGGTGGCACATGCCTTTAATCCCAGCACTCGGGAGGCAGAGGCAGGCGGATCTCTGTGAGTTCAAGACCAGCCTGGTCTACAAGAGCTAGTTCCAGGACTGGCTCCAAAGCTGCAGAGAAACCCTGTCTCAAAAAACCAAAGAGAGAAAGAGAGAGAGAGAGAGAGAGAGAGAGAGAGAGAGAGAGAGAGAGGAATGAGCATAGCAGAGAGACTGAGGAAGGAAATAAGAAACCATAATTATTTTAAAAAATGACTATGGTAACAATATAATGAATAACACCAAAAGTCACCAACAAGATAACCCCAATTAACGCATACAAACATCATTAATAACTTTAAATATCAATGGACTCAATTCTCCAAAGACATAGAAAGGCTGAATGGATCAGGAAGCAAAATCCATCTACTGCCTTGAAGAAACACATCTTAGTTTTAATGATAGGCATTGCCTTAGAGTAAAAGAATAAACAAAATACTTAAATCAAATGGAACCAGGAAGATGTTGATCTTCTGATGTCTGGAAAAATAGAGTTCACAATAAAACTAAACAGAAGAGAAAAAGTAGGTTACTTCATTCCAATTAAGGTAGAGTTAATACCTTAATACAGAATATATTACTACTCTAAATATATATGCACCAAACCCAAGTGACTCAACTTCCTTAAAAAAATCGAAAGTCACAGATTAATATCAATCCAATAATACTCCACTTTCTCTATTAGGAAGGCTGTCTGGTCAAACAATAAACAAAGAAGCTTTAGAATTGATTGACATCACACGTCAAAGGTATGTAACAGATATCTACAGAATATTCTATCCAAATCCAAACACCAAAGAGCACACAGAATACAACAGCACATGAAAGGCTTTCAAAATAGCCCACATCCAGGGACACAAAGCAAATATTTATGAATAAATAGGATTGAACTCACTCCTTGTATCCTGTTTGACCACATGCAGTAAACTTAAAAATGATGGGTAAAATTAAAAAAAAAAAAACAAAACTTCTAGTAAATACACAAACTTGTAGAGATTAAACAACTCATCATAACAGGGCTCCAGACCTTAGTAGGCCCCAAGACCTTAGCACAACTGACTCCATGGTGGAAGTACTATCCAGGCTGAAAAACGCAGCACACAGACAGTACCACCTGCCAACAAAACCCAAAGACTTTGTGTAAACGCAGCCTCCCAGACCCAAAATAATCACACAAAACCATATTATTACAACACAACTTGGCCTATTAACTTGTGTTTATTTCTATCTAGCTCTTACATCTTAAATTAACCCATTTCTATTAATCTTTGTATCACCACGTGGTGGTGGCCTACTGGTAAGGTTCCATCTGGTGTCTGGCATTTGTCTCCTGCAGAGGCTACACGGCTCTGTTCTCTCTGACTCTGCCTACTCTCTCTCTATGTCTTTTCTAGGCTGGTTATATTCTGTTAAGCCATTGGCTGAAAGCAGCTTTTTTAATTAATCAATGACAATAAAACATATTCATAACATACAGAGGGAAATCTCACATCAATCTAATCCATCAAAGTTCACAGTTATGGGAAAGTCTCTAAATGTACAAACTTTGCTTTTTGGCTTCTGTAGTTCTGCTTCTGGCTAACTATTCTTGATTCTCATTATTAAATAATTAATTGATTAAAGAAGAAACCAAGAAAGAAAGAAAGAAAAACTTCCTGGAACCAAATGAAAATGAAACCACAAAACAACACATCAAGACCTCTGGCACACACTGAATGCAGTTTTTTGTTTGTTTTGGTTTTGGTTTTTGAGGGAAATTTATAACTTTAAGTTTCTACATTTAAAAAAAATCAGAAACAGCACAAATAAATGGCTTATCGATACTACTTAAAATGTTGGAAAGCAAAAATAGATCAAATTCTAACCCAGTCAATATTTTGCAAGAAATAAAAAAAATTCAGAGCACAGCTGGAGCAAGCCTAACCTTCCAAGGCATGAAAACCTCCAAACCCATCTCTCTTATCCACTTTCTGAAAGTAGTGGAATGGGGGTGGTACACAGTCACTGATGTTCCCTTTGGGGCTTGGGGGTCATCATGCCTAAGTATCAACTCTGGGTGGCCAACAGCATGGTCTGTTTAGAGGACCACCAGAGATGGAGGCCAGGCTGCTCTCTGTATCTTGGTGGGCATGATTCTCCAAGCTCATCTTTGTATTGTGGATGAGATTAGAAATTAGTATGTGGACTTAGAATTAAACACACACTCACATGCATACACACACACACACACACACACACACACACATACACACACACACAAGAAATTAGTATTTGCTTTCCAGTTAGGGTTCAGCAGAATAATAATCATTATTTAAACGACAGAATGAACTCTATCTATAACACATAACACAAACTGACTTAGATGTTCTTACTTTCAAACTGTTAGTATTAAAAGACTGATTTATATGGCTGGCGTTACTAGAGTTAACTAGTAACAATAGAAAGCGACCATGTGGCCGCCAGCAAGTCTGGCTTGCCAGTTCAGCGTGGCTTTTCAGCTCCCCTCATCACGTTAATGGTAGAAGAAACGGCTACTTGTGTTTATTTCAGCTTGGTTGTTAGCAGCCAATGCTAAGTTCTCTTTGGTTAGCCACCGCTGAATTCTGTTTGTTTAGACGTGGCATTTCTGCTGGGGCAGTGTAGGAGAGAGTGAAGCCGAATGAGTGTCACTTGGCATAACTTAAAGCTCCAGAAAGACTCACACCCGTCCTCCTTGGCCAGGCATGAGCAGAGCTGTGCAGGAAGGCTGTAGGCATTTTCCCTCACAGGGAACTAGGAGAGGATCTCTTGCTATTTCCAAGGGCGCTTTCTCAGTTAATGATGCTAATGATGTCATGTAGAGCTGCAGACCTAAGGGGTGACAATGGCACAGCCACCCCTGCCCTGACAAGGCCATTGAGAAACCGTGATCTCTGAAGAGTAAGGTCACTCTGATGTTAGCTACCAAAGTGACCATGAGTAAGCTCTGCCAGCTTGAAGTTGCTGCAACCTATCTGTGGTTTAGAGCAAACACTGCCAACCTACATAACCAGTCAAAGTGAGGACAAACCATAGACATAAATATTATATAATAGTACATAAATGCTTTATACACAGTAGATGTTTAATGACTAATAGCTAATCCTAATGTAACCAGATATAGAAAAAGAATGTTCTTCTGGGTAGAGGGGCCAGGAGGCCTGGAGGCCAGACAACCAATGGATGGGGAGTTGTGTCTGCAATGTCTTGTTCACCATAGACCAACCAAACAGTGGCTGCTTCTGGTCACTTCCAGTCTCTCAGGGAAAAACTATTTTCCAAGTCACCTGCTATTTAGACCATTTAAAAATGTCCCTCCTTTATCCTACACATTTGAGTTGCCTTCCTGGCCACTAGTGTTCCCAAATACTGACCTTTCTCCCTGCCTTCTGTCTACCGCATGGCAATCCCTTCCTCTTTTACCCACCCCAATGAACTGTCTTGTCAATAGACTCTTGGCTCAATGGATATCACCAACTTGCTACCAATGTGCACTTCATATTCATGTCCCTTCCTATTGGAGCTGTGGTACTAGCCTTCATTTCCTCATATGAGCCCTCTTTCATTTTTAAATGTATTTATATCATTCTGACCTATGTATACATTAAAGACAGATTCAATCAGGTATTTTGTGATTTTTTTTACGAGAATGCTAATAATTTTGCGATGCTGAAATATGTATTACTGTCCACCATGGTTATTAAATTTCATTCTTGTGGTTGAACTGATTTTGAATCTTTTCTAATAACCACTGCTTGCTAGCTTTACATCCCAGCAATGATCCTTCTCTTGGTTTCTAGGAGGATGATATTATCAGATAAGATCACATGACCTCTGCCTTTCTGTGATTGGCTGATTTCACTGCTGCCTTCTCGTGTACTTTGGCCTCACCTGGTACTTTGCCCTCTTTCCCATTGGCTTCCCTTTTCCTACGGGTTCTACCAGGTTCACTTCAAAATGTGATCTCCATTGTGAAACAGCTCCAGCATCCGTGAACCCCAGGGGCTTCTTCTCACAACACAAAGGTGCTTAGTCCAGTTACCAGTGTGAACCCATCATCAGGTCGTCAAGGAAAGCCTATGGTTGTGGTTCAACCATCTCACTGCACACTTAGTGGAGTACCAAGAGCTTGACGTGCCCAGTGTCTGCCCAGTCCTCCAAAGCTCATACTGACTAGCATCCTGGGGAGGTCAGCTACCAGGGCTGGAATATACCATGTGATAGAGCCCTCGAGATAGGGTTTGTGCCTTTATAAAACAGCTACTAAGAGTCCTCTTATTCCTTCTGCTCCTTGAAGTCATGGCAAAAGGACCAGCCTGGTTGAAGAGGAAGCAACCCTTCCTAGGTACCGATTCTGATGGCGACTGAACCTTGGTCTTCCCGTCCTCCAGAGTTGTGAGGAACGAGTGCATTACTATTCTCACAAACATTTAAAATATAAATATTGTTAATCAACAGTGTGACTAGTGACAATCTAAGACAGATTAAGGTCACACACAAAGCCTCTTTTAAGTAGTGTTTTAGTCTCTTAAAATTTGTGTCTTTTATTTTCTTGCTATGTCCTCATAGGGCAGAAAGGATAAGAGCTTTCCCTGGAGCTTTTTATTAAGGGCACTAATCCTACTCCTCAAAGCTCCATCCTCATGACATAATCACCTCCCGCAGACCCTCCCAACACTACCCCGACACACTGAGAATAAGCTCTCGGCACACGAATGGGAGGAGACATAATCATTCAGGCCCCAGTGAAAGTCAAGATGAACGAGCGTGTCAGCATGATTACTTAGCAAATCTGAACTTGACACACACAGGTTAAGACCTGATGAATTTTGATGTTCATAGCTACCAGGCTTACTGAAACTGTGCAGTCACTGTGCCTGGGGTATCTTGGATGCAAGAGTAGGGTCAGGAATCCATGTTTAGGATGCACCAAAAGCTCACAGCATGAGATGCACAGCCCGTTCCCTCATGGAAGTAGCTTCTAGTGGTAAGTTTGCAGGTCTCCATTTCTTATCCTCATAGTTTAAGCTAATACTTAATGCGCCATTCTAAGAAGCAAATGAACAAAATACTTTCTTTTTCAAATAATTTACATCAGAGCACTGCGGATGGAAGACATATCATTATCCCTAAGTAACTTCCTTACAGTCTAGGAAGCCTTGTCTATAAACCAGGACTAATTTCCACACTGACAGGAGAGGCAGCAACCCTAAGTGGCTAGCTCACTTCTGCTCTACACAAACCAGAGAAACCTGAGCATGTGGCTCGGCAGAAGAGAGACACACATTTGCATTCTTTTGTCTCCTAATAGCAAAGAACTGTTGAATTGGGTAATTTAGGCTCATTATACTTGCACGTTTAGCTTCTGCGTGCTCACATGTATAAGTAGTATAAGTGAACAAGTTGGCTGAGCATCGATTCTTTTTTTTTTTTTAGCAAATCTAAAAGATAAAAGACAAATAAAAACACCTTTAATTGGATAGCGGTTTGTCTCTTAGAATGAGCGTGTTCTGAATGCAAAGCTTATGAGCTGAGGAATGGTAAGTTTTCTAGAATTTGCTAGCGCCCAGTCAATTAAAACTAAACATGCTATGTGGTGGTTTGCATAGTGCAGGGGTGATAATAGCAGATAATGTAAATAAATGCTCAACACTAAAGTCAAATAAGATCCGTCTCCACAATATCAAGGACATTAAACCTGACAAGGCAATCTGAAATTTCTGCTGGGGTCAGGAATTGTCCCTGCTGGCTTTGCTCTGTGTGCATTGCTCATATAATTTACCCTCCTGGTGGAGAGTGAAGTGTCTCCGTTGTTAGGTGTGTGTGTGTCTTTGAGTGTGAGTGATTTCCCTGCCGTTGGCTGCCTGACAAGTATGAAATAATTTTAGTGATGAAAAAAAATTAGGCTGTCACATACTTTTTCTTTATCCAGAATTGCTTTTGAGTTGCCTGCCCTGAACGTCATTGCCATTAAGCTGGGATCACAGCGGCCTGAATTCATCTAGCCAGTGGCCAGAGCAGTCTCTCAGGGTGGCAAAAATAGCTTTGGTGTTTTGTTTTTGATCAAATCAAAGCATAATCTTCACATAGAGAGAGCAGCATAAATTTAAACTACAGTTAATGTTCTTTTGGAGATATGAACAATTACTGTTCCTTCAATCATGGGACTCGGCAGTCTCAGGTGACCTACCTGGAGAATGTCAGACTCAATGGTACCTCACCATGAACACTAGTGTTCACTGCCACCGGCAAGTGACTCTGAGAAACAGTGATGACCATTCTTTATATCATTCCCCAAAGAAATGGATACCATAACCGCAATATAACACTTGATGGTAAAGTTTGAAAAAAATGAACAGTTTCCTTCCACTGAATGTTTCATTTATCATACGTACTTAATCTCCCTTAAGCAGGTCTCCTTTTAGAAGCCTAGAGTAATCTGTAATGAAACCCTTTGGGTCAGAAAGGCTCACTTCCAGGAATGGCAGAGGGCAGAGATCAGCAACGGCTACTATTGTCTGGACCTCAGTTAGAAGTCACTCTTAGGGGGAGACTGGCACTGGAAATCCGAGGAGAGCGGAAGCCTGGAAGGAAATTGTAAGCCAGTGCTGCAAGGTTGCTAAGTCCAGGCAGGATTCCTCTGTGCTGCTGAAGCGTCTGGGCCTCCAGAGCCCCATAGCTGGGAGAATCCCAGGCAGGAGCTGGACATGTGATGTACAGAGATGCACACAGTCACCCCAAACCTCCACCTCACCAAGACTCTGAAGCCAGGAAAGGCTGAGATTGAAGCCTGAACCCTGCCAAGTAGCTACATACAAACGTGTGTGTGCATGTGTGTGTATGTGTGTAACACTTTAAACATAAAACATATTCTCCTTTAATATGAAGGCAAAATATCATATTTACATATATAACTTTTATACATATCATATTTACACTGTAGGTATAATATATGTGTTTAGTCTAGATGTCATACCCTCTGCAATGTAACTGATAAGAGCATGCATCCAGATCTTTCTATGTGCTTCCCCAGGGACAGGCTTCTGTTTCACCTGACATTAAGTTCTGTGAACTGGAGGAATTAGGAACCCTGCAGCTAGCTCAGAGCAAAGAGGGAGGCACTGGGCCTGTGAGCACAAGGGTGGCATTTTGGGCTGGTGGCAGCCATAGCCACAGCAGCTGTAGCTGCTCCTGAATAACTCAGTTCAGTTCAAGATGGCCAAAACAGGAACAAATATCTACACACAAAGGAGAGTCTGAAAACTGGGTGATGTAGGACACAGGCTCACCATGCTGACTCTGTTCGGGGCTACGCGGCGGGTTAATTAAGCATCTGTGGGAAGTAAAGAGTCAGGCTCTTGATGAAGCTCACAGCTGGCCAGCATGATCTCTCCCAACTCATCAGAGACTTAACAGGATGAGAGTCTAAATATCAAATATTGGCTTCTCCTGGAGAATGAAAGAGCTGGGTGAAGATGCCAATGAGCCAACTTCTTTTTTGAATGGCTGCCTAGGGAGCAGGCTTGATCTTCCTTGTCCCTGAGTCCGAAGAAGACCAACCATACACAAGATACCCTTTGCATAAAGCAAAGCAGGTGACTTAGACCAGCACCAAGCATGATGAGACTCAGAGAATGTGTCCAGGAGGACTGGTGAACATGGCCAGGTCAGGAAGACCGGTGGACAGTTAGTAAGATCTTTAATATCATCCAAAGGCCCATGCGTTAAAGGCATGGTTCCTGGGGTGCTGTACTGGGAAGGTGAGTAAGTGAAGCACATACATCATTGATGGTAAAGAAACTGTGGGATTCACCGACTTCCTTTTCTCTTTGTTCTCTGTCTTGTGATATGAATGGTTTTGTTCTGCCATGTTCTACAGGAGGGCATGCCACCTTGCTATAGACCCAAAGAAAACAAATGGTAACAGAACACAACCTTGAAAAATGTTATCCAAAATATGCCCTTCATGTGTTTATAAGTTGGTTATCTTAAATATTTTGGTATACCGATGGAAATCTAAATAATAATAATAAACCTGTTGCTTTGTTTAAACTATTCACCAATATAATTAAATAAAGAAACAATAAAGAAGGAAGAAAATAAGAAAGTAAGTTCAAAGACTGGAACAAGATTAAAAACATACTCAAATGAAATGAAGTTGATGACTTGCCTGTAAATATTTTCGAAATACCCACTGTATTACAGTGTTAACCACCATCAGAGAAGTAACACATGTACAAGTCAAATTTCAACAGAGACAGAAAATACAAGAACACTACACAGAAATAGCAGAAAGAAAGATAACAACATTGAACAGGAAAATTCAATAAAGTGAACCAACAGCAGGCTGGGGAAAAGTACAAGAAACAATGGCTGAAGTTGAAGATATGTCATTGGGAATTGTTCTGCCGAAAGTGAAAACACACAAAAGAGTGAGAGGGAAAGACATACAAGAAACTCCTTGAACACCATCAAGTGGACCAGCATGGTGAAGCTTCAGAAGACTGAAGGGGCTCTGAAATGCCTACATGTGGAGAAAATGATGTAAAAGACCATCCCAGGGAGCCAAAAAGATGTCCCAGCCTCTCAAAAGACAAAGAAATTCACACACACACACACACCAAAAACCAAAAAACTACATCATAAGTTATCTGTCACAAGTAAAAGAGATCTTTGAAAGCAGCAAAAACCAAATTGACTTGAGTACACTCATGTCCAAGTCTTGCATCCTATGGCAGGATGGTGGATGCACTGACTCTGGAAGCCTTGGCAGTCTGAATGATGGCATAGGTACTTGGACAAGGGGTAAAGTAGCCAAGATTCAATGCCTCCTACTTTTTCAAGCTTAATCTGAAAAAGAGCAATCTGTCTTTGAAAATGCAGCCTTAAACCATCTGGCCCACAGGCCTCTACTGCCACGAACTTTTAAGACTAAAGCAGGAAAACTATGGGGTCAAGGGTAGCCTGTAGAGAGAGTTCTCACAGAGCAGCCGGGGCTACTGAGTGGAGATCTTGTGTCAAAAGGAAAAAGGAAAAAGAAAACTAGAGGTTTCTTTCATCCCATGGGAAAGTACTTTCCTAGCATCTGCAGGGCACTAGGGTGCAGAAAGAGAGTAAATGAAAGAGTATCAAGTCATATGAATGTAGAGGGGAAAAGGGCAGGAAGTTCAGGTCAGCTCAGTTCCAACCCTCACACACAGGGAATGGGGGGTCCTTACGTCTTCTGTCAGAGTGGCTGGAACCCAGGGATGTCCACCAGATTTGAGAAGTGCATACCTAATGTATTTTGATTTAAGTAATTACTCAAATAACACTGACTTATAATTTGAGTGTTCTGAACGAGTAGAGACCATGCCCATGAAAGACAAGATCACTGCACTTACCAAATGGTCTACAAGAGAGTCGGCATCGCCATACAATAAAAAAAGTCACGGGTTGGGTACGTGAGACTGTGAGGATTATAACCTGAGGCATGAAAGCCACAAAGAAGCGGGACCACTGCAAAGAAAAGCTGAGAAGAGGGGCTGCCAACAATGATATAACGATGCACACATTCTAGACATGTTCCATGTCTTCAGAGGCATTACCGCCTTACTCCATCTATGATGGATGCTCACTGTTCCAGTTCTCAGAGAGACCACACGTTGAGAATAAAAGATCCCCAGAACCTCCAGATAAACCATATCTCACCACATGCGGACTGAGCCTGTTCTGAATGAATGTGAAGTTGACCCCTAAGCACACCCACAGCTCTTACGTGTAAAAATAACTTACAGCTGCCAAATTTCAAGGGGCAAGCGTGGGCGTCCATTGGGAAGTCCTCAAGCTGCATTGGGCACTCGGCAGAGATCGTCAGGCTGTAAAGTAAAAAGAGATGGTTCAATGGCCCAGCTCTCTCTCTCATAAATCCACTTGTATTAAAATTCTAATTAATATGTTTATGAAATTGTCTTAGTGTTCCCACTGAACTCCATGTTTGTGCTGTAAGTTAGCATCATTGGGAGAGAAGGGGCGAGTCCAAAGCACTCAGGAACCCTATGGCCTGATTCCGTGCCTACACACATCATTGCTCATAAAGCTGACCATGGCGCTTTTTTAATGGTTTACCTCTTCCTATCCCTTATCATCATCTAACAGGCTTTCTTTGACAAGGCTACAGATACACTTATTTTCTCAAATAGTTTACACGTTCAAAAACTACAAATGTAAGGTAAATACACGTACAATCAGCTCTTTACCAGAACGTGTTTTTTCATTACTCAGCGGGCCACAAAGGAACTTGTATTGCAATAGAAATTTTCTGGTACAACCTGGCTATTGACATTTTAATTCATAGCTAGTCTTCCACCTAAGAATGTACTGATCACAATGCTGAGGGCTGCTCATGCCATGGCAGGCATTGTGGGAGTGTTCTGGCCACGTTATCATGATCACAGTTGCCTACGGAGGTCACCAGAGCTACCACAGGGTATCACAGATGGAGCGAGGTGCAGAACGTAGAGCTAGTCAGTGGCAGAGTTATGAGTGGAGCTCAAGCTGCCTACAGAGAGGCTCTTCCAGCCGCTAGCTCTTAGCCTATGACTGAAGGCTCTGCTCTGTATGATGGTATAGGTACAGCACTCCACAGTGTGTGGATGCTGAGGCCCAGACAGGGTGGAGTGTGCTCCCCAGATGTTTATATGATAGAAATCCTAAGTGTCATGGTGTAGAGTAGGTAGAACCTTCCGAAGTGAGACCCAGTGGATAAGATTATCCACACAGGGAACCACTTTAAGAAGGATTGATTAAATTCTTGAGTAGCCCCAGTCGTTCTCCCAAGATTGCGATACTACAGAGTGCCAAGCCAGCCTCCGATTTCCTTTGGTTTCCCACCCCACCCTGGGTTTCTTCCACACATGTTTCTGCCATTGTTATATCGTCACCACAGAGACCTCACTAGAGAGTTGAGGGTTGTTCAGCTTCCACAGCAAGAGCTAAATAAACTTCTTTTCTTTGTCTATGACCTAGAAATGGGCATTTTGTTACACAACGAAAACAAAATACTCATGCTTTTATGCCTCTACAGAGTTTTTACTAAAAATCCAAAATTTTAGCAAAATTCTAAATTGTACTAATGAGCTTATTTTCTGTTTCTTATGCTCTTTTCCATTATTTAAAATTAAATTAATTACATAAAATATAAAATTGGACTTCCTATGCATGCTCTAATTCTAATGCTAGCATAGAAAACAAATAACTTCTTGCTGTCCTTTGCTTGTTCAATTAAGTAGAGATGCTGTCCATGCTCACAGGATGCAAATGAAATGCAAAAGACATTCATGTTTTGCCTTTATCACTTCCTTTTGTTAAAACAGATTAGCCTGGTGTTTTAAATTGGTAACATCAATCACTGGTGGCCACTGAAGCCTGAAGAGCCAATCTAGCCATTCACTGAGCAAGCAGGGTGATAGCAGATGCCCGTCAGAAGAGAAAATTCTTTGGCACTGTTCTGCAGGATAACTCCAGGGAGAGAGTCAGTCACCAAGGGCCATGAGTACGGGGTGGCCCCATAAGCCACCAGTTCTCATTCCCAGGTTCAGATGGAGAGATGGCTTAGAAGATGACACTCTGCACACAGTCATAGAGCAGAGGATACCCATAAAGCCACAGACTTCACTTAACATTTCATCCGGTATATGTCACGGGTGTGTGCACTGCCTTCTGATCTTGGTGCAAACTGCATCTTTTGACACATTCGAGCAGAACCATCTCCCACATCATCAATCCCTCCCACAGTCATGACTTTGAGAGACTCATTTAAAACTCTAATGTGTATGGTGCACATGTCAGCATAGATAATAACCAACAGACTGTCCTTAAACCTTTTTAAAGGTTATTTTACAGGATTGCTAACTGAAAGGAAAGTTTTTGGCTGCAAACTATGAAAGGGGGCTATTGTCCAGGCCTGTGGAGTGGCTATATAAACAGAGATTAACTTGCCAGAATTAGGGAAATAAGGACTTAAAAAGCACAGCCATCCAGAGCAGTATCAAGTGATCATAAGGCTACTGTCCGCGACTGTTAGATAATTTAGGAGATGTATTAGAGAAAGCAATAATGAAAAGACAGACTCAGTAGGGGAACTAGAAGCCACATGGCGCAGGAACAGCACCGAAGAACATGCAATAGCGATCACAGGACAGGAGAGGACTGTGGGAGCTGTAAGTCTCTCGGGCTTCTGTTCTGCCAGGAACACTGGGGTTCCACCACTGGGAACAGCATGAGGAAAGAGAGAGGTTCAGGTGAGCTAGTTACAGCTCAAAAGACTTCAACTAACATACCCAGATCTCTATCACCCCTTAATAACGTGAATGATAGACTGGCACCTTCATGGCCCCCTTCTCCTTCCCAAGGGGGTATAGCTGAAGTTAATGCCAATAATGGATCCTCTATTTGGTCATTTTCATGTCAGCCATCCCTCTGAACTGGTTCTTCCTCAGCAAACACCCAGTTTCCCAGTGTTGTGCAGGCTGCCTGAAAGCAGAGTCCTCAGCCTGCTTTTAGACGTGGTGAATATTGCAGGCCCATTCCCCATTCCTCTGTGCTGGTCTTGCTTTGTTCATATGACCATTGTGGGTCTAGAATGTAGAATTTCTCTAGTTTGTCTCCAGTTTCAAAATAGATGCCACAGAATCAAGACTCCCACCTTGGGTACTCTGTCTATCCCTGGTGTATTTCTTCTCTGCTGCTGGCCAAGATCAGGGCCAAAAAGGTGGGTCAGAGTGCTTTGGCTGCCTTTGTGGGGTTCACTGAAGGTGTTTGCCCCCAAGAGCTGCCCAGCTGCAGAGATCACTGCACTAGCATAGTTTAAAGCAGTATTCTGGCAAGAGATGCTCAATAGGAACCTTCTTGTAGCATGTTGTGAGAGTGGAGATGTCCCATCTACACTGTGGGGGCCAGAAGGATACAAAAAATGCATGCTGAGCCCAGCAGACAGGGTTTAGTTAGTTATGTTTCAAAGACTCTGTAAAAACGGTTCCAGCAAACCTATGCAACAGTGGCTTGTATAATACAACTAACATCTTAGACTCATACCTTATTAGTATAAAGTGTTCTATGGTCATTCGGAAGCCTCGGGACAGTTGCTTTTCCCAGTAATGGTCCCCGCCTACTAACAGGCGGCAACAGGCCGAATGAATCCCTTAAGAGCAAATGTAATACATTTATACTTCTGCTGTTTTTACACACTGGACAAATGGCCTGGGTTTGTCTAGATAGAGGGACTCCTCTGATCTGAGCTTTTGGACACAGAGAGGGCACTGAAAGGTAACTGACCTCCACTTGGAAATCAGCTCAGACCTTCTTATGGAAGGCCTGGCTGTCATAGACCAAAGGAGCCAGGTAAATGACCTAAACCAAGCCGTAATGATTTTAGCTACAGTTAATGAAGCTCAAAGGGTTCAGAATCCTGTCTTTGGCCGAAATTCTCTGAATTATTGAAAGATACAGGCACAGGGTATTTGTTTTTCAGAAATCCAATTTCTGTTTTACTTATAAATTCTGCTAATGCAATGCAAGCATTAACAAGTGGGACCTGATGCCTGACAACAACTGAATTGTTAACAGAAGGAAACAAGAACTTTGCAGTTAAAGATCATTGTTCCAATTGGTTTTATGTTACAACTGAGAGCTTTGGACCCCACATTCACTAGCTTGGGTTCCTGTTAGGCTAGAGGGTTACTCACGTGTACAAGGGACTTTAGTCTGAACAACCAGATCCCAGAGTAGCATCATCATTAGCAGAGTGACATTTATAAAAATGCCTAACTTCTTTAGTCCAGTCCTCCCCATTTGGAAAAGAAAGACAACCATTGATTTTATGCTCTGAAAAAGCATAGGAATAAAACAAAGGGTTAACCGAGATAGGAACTTCAATGACAGCAAGGTGACTACAGACTGAAGACTTTCTGGTTTCCATGGAAATACTGCAGCAGAAGATGTGCTGCAAAGAGGCAGACAGCACTGCAAACATCAAGAAAATGCACAGCTCTCCCAGACTGAGGACTACACACCGCATAGTACAAAAGCCTGGGTGCAGAAGTAATTAATTATAGTTCTCATCGTGGGGAGATTGCCCTAGGCTGTCCAAGTAGATCGTTCTAATTCCACGGGTCCTTTCAGGAAGATGTGAAAGCGTGAGAGTCTCAAGGGAGATGCGGGGACCGACGCAGATGTGAGAATAAGGCCCAGAGCTCAGGGATGCAGGTGTCTTCCAGGAACTGGATGAGACAAGATTCTCCCCTGGAACTCCCAGAACCAGTGCAACTGGCCAGCACCTTGATTTTAGCCCCCATGAGACTTTTGTGACTCCAGACTCCAGAACTATATGAATCAATAGAATTTGTTGTGCTCTAAGCAAATACATTTGTAATGATTTGTTGCAGTACCAGTGGGAAACAGATAGGAATTTGGTACCCAGAAAAGATATGTTACCGTAACAAAGTTCTGAAAATATGGAAATGGCTTTGGTAATGGGCTGACAGGAAAAGACTAGGTTCTCAGAGATGGGTAGACTGTGAGTAACTAATGGCTCTGCAGCGGTCCTGTGGTGGATGAGAATAGCCCCCTTCGGCTCATGTTTGAATACTTGGTTCCTAGTTGGTGGAACTGGACTCGAGTTTATGAGGACTCGAGAATATGGTCTTGCTGGAGGACTTGTGTCACTGGGGGTGGGCGGTTTCAAAAGCCCGTATGATTCCCGGTTAGCTATCTCTGTCTCCTGTTAGTGAATCTGATGTAAGTTCTCAGCAGCTGATCCAGAACCACACCTGCCTGCCTGATGCCATGATGTTCACGGACTCACACTTTGAAGCTGTGAGGCCCCAAGTAAACTTTTCTATGTTGCCTTGGCCATATAATTGAAAAGTAACTAAGACAAACAGTGAGAAGCAGGTGGCGAACTGTCCGTGGTCACTGTGGGTAGAAACAGGAGAGCTAAGTGCCACTTGGCAGACTCTGAAGCAAATGCAGAGCTCCTGGGGACTGAGAAATCAGGTCCTGTTGTGCGGCAGCAGAACACACAGGAGAATCATCTCTACAGTAACAGGGAAGCACAATTCGTACAGGATTGCCATGAGCTAAATATTGTAAGGCCTTAATGCCCACTGCATGTAAATGCTCCCATGAGTAAGAAAGGGTCTTTGTGGACGGGAATAGGCTGTCTTGAGATGAAGGGGCCATCAAGATGGACGCCAATTAATCACGGGAGTTCTTGGGAGACAGAAGTGAGAGATGAGGCCATGCAGAAAAGCAGACATGAAGACAGAAGACTGTGAATTGTTATGTTGCCTGCTTGAGGACTCAGGCAGGAGCTCTCGTAAAGAAAAAATAACCACAGCTCTGAGAAATGATAGCAGTGCCTACCTGAGCCTCCAGAGAGAGTACGGTCCTGCCAACATCTTCATTTTGTGCCCGCGGAACCAATTTCTGGTTCATGGTTTCTAAAGCCTTAAGAGAATGCACCTGGACTGGGTTAAGTATCTAGCTTTTGGTGACTTGTTAGAGCAATCACAGAATGTGAATACCGCAAGGAAACTGGAGACTCATCTGGAAGAAGCTGCCCACTCTTTTCTTCCTACTTCTCATGGGAACTCAGGAGGAGAAAAGAGATGGAGGGAAAATTGCCAACAATGAAGCCGCGTTTGGCGGCATTGACACTTTTAGCTAGTCTCGGCTACAATTAATATATTCGTTACCTAGAATGTACAAGCTAAAAACCAAAGTTGTGATTGGATGCCCTCTAGCAGGAGCCTCCAAATGATCAGGATAGAGGAGCAGAGATCAGAGACCAATGACTTAGAACAAATGGGGGTACAAGATGGGGTGTACAGATTAACGACTGCAGCCCTAATCCTCCTACCTGTATGCTTCCATACAGAACAGTGGAGGTATTTGAAGTATGGTGAATTTGGGCCTTTGAGATGGGAACTGGATTATCCGGGTGAGTGCAATCCCATCAATCATAAGCTTTCTCATGGGAAGGGACCACAGTATTGGTGTCAGAAAGAAAGGCACAGTAATATAAGCAAAAGTTGGGATGCACTAGAGTCATGCATCAAGGGATAGCATGAAGCCTAAACAGATGCAAAGAGGAAGCAAATTTGCCAAGTAGCCCGACATTGGCACTGGGAGCCTCACTTTTGACTCTGGCCTCCAGTGCTATGAGATCATAAACTCACATAAAAATGCCGCCAAGGTTGAGGTGACTTTTAAAAGCAGAATAGGGGAATAACAAAGTAGCTGCCACGAAATCAAACATCAGTGATGTTAGTAAAGGAACAGCCAGTGTTTGTGAGGCAGCAGCCCCTGCACGCTGGTGTTTTGTTATGCTGGGAGCTCAGCCCGAGCACATATGTGAAGCAAGTGTTCTAGCACAGAGTCCTCACTCAGTACAATGGAAACTCAGACCTTGGTAATAAGCAGACGCCTTGAAAGAGGTGTGTGGTCGGTTACTGACATACAAACCAGCAGTAACTGTGAGGGGGCAGATGACCCACCTATGCAAATGTGACTCTCGGGGAATAGATATGACATTTGGGGACATTTTAAATCTTTACTGCATAGCTAATGATTGCTGCCACGGAAAAGAAATAAGGTAATCTGGTAACAATAATTTTCTAGCCCTAGTAGTCTATATAAAGATGAACCAAATATACAGTTAACTCTTTATTCACCAGAATGCTACCCATCTGAACACTAGCAGGATTTGAAGATGCCGTAGATAGGACGCAGCACACACCAAGGCCTTGAATGTTCAAGGCAGTAGGATACGTCTGATCTCAGCCAGAAATGCTGGTGTGTGTGAACATTGCCCTCCATGGAGTCCTGACACCAGGACAAAGATTGCCTTCCAGTTCTGCCACCTGGGACCAGCAGCTCAGTCTCCCTGTGTGTATATCCTGGCCTTTATGCCGTCTTTACCATACATTGCTTCATTGTTATGGACAAGATGGGGAGAAATGCAAAATTTCTTTCCTCTCAGCTTTGGCCAAAATGATAAACTATTCTTTCTATTTTTCTATACATCAGATATCAGGTTCTCTTAATGTTGGAGTGCATTCGATCTCAGAAGCAGATCAGGGCAGTGGCTTTAGTAACACAGAGATTTTGCTACTATGAGTGTGTGTGTGTGTGTGTGTGTGTGTGTGTGTGTAAACACCACTTCCATGAGCCTGGCCTCATGCAAAATCAGGAGAAGCTCAGCATCCATGTACTGCTGCATTAGGAGGAAGAAAACCCACAAGTCCTCTTCAAGCAGTAGAAAGCACAAATGCACGAGTTTCTCATGAACAAACCACAGACACAGTGCAGTGTTCTGTGGATACCGATTCTGTAAATATTCCTGGAACTGTTGTTTATATTAGTGTGTTTGGGGTAACTATCTTCAAACGCTGAATAGCCAAGCAAAACTGGACTGTGTTGCATATAAAGGATTGGTGAGTCAGGAGTGCCTGCTGAACGCTGAAAGTCATGGCCAGCTGGGTCAGCTCCCCACAGGTCACATGAACTGTTCTCATTCCATGACTATTGTAGATACACTGTAGCTGTGTTTGATTTGCCCAGAACTGCCAGAGGCCAGGCAAAGTCTTGTGCTCATGAAGCAGATTCAGAACTAACCATGTCTCGGGCACACCCACAGACGGGCAAGGAATCGGCGCTGGAAGAGCAGCATGCGCACTGAGCTACCGCACACACGCTGAAATCTGAACTCAGCAGAAAGCAAGTTTCAAAAAAAAAAAATCTTAAATTGTCGATGGGAATCTAAAATCCTCCCAGTTTTAAATTCTAACATTAAATAATCCATGCTTTCACTGGTACAATTGTAGAATTGCATCCTCTAGAAATACTATATCCAGGCATGGCGGTACAAGTCCGTAATCCCAACACTCCAGAGACGGAGGGAGGAGGATTGGGAGGTCATTGCTATCCTGGGCTAAACAGCAAGATCCTGTCTCAAAATCTCTCTTCTGCCCCCAAACATTTACTACTGACATAGCGCAACTTCACATTCTTAGAAATGAATGCCACAAATCCTACAACTTCCTTCCAGAGTTCATGGGTTGTTCTGAGGATAACGGACTCCTTTTGTCTGCTGGGTCTAGCAGGGATGCACATGAATCTGACGACCAAAATTACACTGAGCTATAAGTACCCAGGGGGCTGTGCACCACTTATTTGTATTTTTGTTCCTCTTCAGCTGTTGGGGAGAAAATGTCAGCAATTCTTGTCTATGTTGGGAAAACCAGCACAAATGTTGCCCTCTCGAAAAGCCGGTGTGGTGCTTAACCAAAGGGGACAAGATCACTCTGGCTCCATTTCAATTAATGACTTCATTTTTTAAAAGATATGTTCTCCAGAAGGCATTTTAATAATGAACAAAGGCATAGAAATGCTTAATTTTATGTGTATTACACAGCCAGCAATAAATACACCATAATCGATGAAATGTGGGGAAATAAACAGAAGCCTAAACAGTAAATAATGCTTGCAAAACAGACAGAGTGCAAGTGTGCAAACCAGCTCCTCCCTGTGAGGCCAACTCAAAGTTCAGCTTAGGAAACTGCATTTCTCTACGTATAGAGCATGGACAACCCAAAGCGCGAGCCGGAGGGAAGAGCTTCCGCTCCTCACTAGTGCGGAGCTCAAACCGCTGTGAAGACTGCAAAGCATGCTGTACAGTATTGCTTACGATGCCCCAATATAAAATGAGCAGTACTATGTGTGACGCATAGTAGGTGCTCTTAAAACTCTAGGGAAGGAGCTAGAGACATGGCTCAGCAGTTATGAGTGCTTACGCTCTTACTGAAGATCTGGGTTAGGTCCCAAGCCATATGGAGACTCACAACCACATGGAAGTCCAATTCCAGACGTCTGACACCCTCTTCTGATCTGCTGCAAACATGTATACCATGTACTTAACGTACATGCCGGCACGCAGACATACACATAAAATAAAAATTAAAAAAAACTCTAGAAAAAAAAGATGGTATGAACAAAACCTGTACATTCAGGATTCTAACAGGTTGTCCATTCATAAAAACAACAGTTTAGTAAAGGCTTCCAGTATGGCTTTCAAAAAAAAAACAAAAACAAAAACAAAAACTCTCTGTAATCTATTAAGAGCCTTACAACCCATGGTAAGATTGCTTAATGAACAAAAAGTACTCGGACCTTAGTAAGCAACGTCTGTGGCCTTTAAAGACTTCCTGGCCCCACTCTGTTCTCCAACTCTGCTATAGTAGGGGCCACATTCCCAGTGCAGTTGACTGGTAACAGAAGCAAGTGTCTGATATTCTCAAAGAATAATGGTGCCGTGCCTCGCTCTGATAAAGGCTTCCTGGGTGACTAGTTCAAGAGCTGCCTTTGTTTTATCTGCACCGAGGTATCTCGAGTTGACACAGTAGTCTGGGCAGTGCTTCTTTCTGTGCAAATGTTTTCCCCGGGCTAGGGGAAGAAGCTAGGGGTGGGTGGCCGGTTAGTAGACAAGAAGAAAACGTGCAAAGTAGAAGCTTAGAAAGATCTGTAAGAGGCAAGGACCATAGAGTCCCCAAGTATACTGGAACTTATGGGACCTCATTAAAGTCAAGGACTAGACACAAGTAAAGAAAAAAAGAAAACTGTCATTCAAGATGTATAAAGAATGCACAGCTCAACGTGAATAAAATCAATTTTAGAATGTATTAGAAGAGGTTTCAACATACCTCATCAAAAAATACCGTGGTGCCAATCAAACATAAGATGTTCCAATGACATCTCATCAGGGAAAAGCAAGGTAGAACAATGAGGTAACATTGCAGTCACTAAGATGACCAGAATCCGCAGTTTCTATGGTACCAAACGCTGAACAAGATCTAGGGAAGCAGGAGATCTCCTTCATCAGTGTTGTGAATACAAAATGCTCCAACTGTTTCCAAGATAGCAACGTTTACAGAACCGAACAAATTTCCCATACAACCCAGAGTTGAGCTTCCCAGTCTTTATCTGAAAGTGCTGGAAATTCATGTCTACCCAAATATCCCCCGGGACATTTACAGTGATACTGCAAATCATCGAGGACTAATTGCTGATTGGAAGCCACAAATACATCCTTCCATATGTGAATGGTTAAACTCTACCCACACATTATTCGGTGCTAGAAAGAAATGAGCTTTCATATCACAAATTATACATGGAAAAAAAAGAACAAGTGCACATTGCTAAGTAGAATAAGCCCATTGGAAAGCCTGTATCCATAGCTTCCAACTGCTTGGCGCTCTCGGGAAAGGGAAACCTCATGTTTGCCTTGTGTGTGACTGAAGTGTGTGGCATCTTCAGCAGTGGAAGATGGAGAAGTCAGTGGGGACTGAGCTGGAAGCTTCATCCCATTGGCCAGTTGTCACAGTGCTGGAAAGGCTGTGCATGCTAGCAGAGGAGGAAAGGAATCACCAGTCTGAGCCAGCTGCCCTGTGAGCTGAAATAACCACTAAGCATTGCACCACACCCACTGGTACAATGACGGCACAGATATTATGGTAGCGACCCACCCCTTTCTGGTTGGATTCGAGGAGCCCATACCAGGCACTGTTGTTGGCACTAAGAACTTGTGCCTAGACAGGTCATAGGCCTAGGATATAAGACGCCACTATTGTTCTGCTAACGGGGCACACTATTAAACTGACTCCTACTGACTTCCTTATTGCTCTGTCAATATATCAGTGCAAGCCTCATATATATATATATATATATATATATATATATATATATATATATATATATATAAAGCCTCATCAGAGAAGTCTCCTATGTAGTAGTCGACAATGAGAAGCTGCAGGATGCTCAGCCCTAAACGAGGTCTCTGTCTCATACACACACGCTCCTCAAGGATCAGAAACAATCACAGAAAAGGGGATGGATCGTAAGAGCCAGAGGCAGTGGATGGGGACAAAGAAAGGCTTCCTTGACACAACAAGGCCGTTGAAAACAGGAAATCACATCAGTTATGGCAGCATCCATAAGATAAATTTATTTGCTTTTTTAAAAATTAAGTTCACTACTTTGCTCTTTTAGTGGGGTTAGAAAACAGCTGAGAAAAAAGCATTTTAAAAATGTTTTTAAAGATTTTGAAAATTTCCTTATGGTTCACTGTTTCTGAGCTCTAGCCATGGTTGGCTCTCTCCTTTGTTTTGGTCTGAGGTGGAAGGCTGTAGTAACAAGTGCTCACCTGAGGACAGCCAGGAAGCAGGTGACTTAGAGAGGAAGGGTCCAGGGACAGGTGTATCCTTCAAGGGCACAGTCTTGCAACCTACTCCTCTAACACAGGCTGTACCTCCTAAGAGACCATCCAGCCATAGTTTCATAAGAGGACATATGTGTTGTGGAGGCCCTGTGGCTGTGACAGGGACCGTGACCACAGGCATTAGACTTAGCTCTTTACCAGTCAAAGGAATACGGAGCTGTGGGTTTGGAAGGCTTGAGATTCCATCCCAGCACAGAAAACTATCCTGCCAGCTCCCGTCCCCCCCCCCCCAAAAAAGATTCATAGATTTTACACTATAATACTGGGTAAGCTGTCCTTCTGTATGGTAGCTAAAGAAGTGGAAAGAACCGCAGTACGAATGAAGGCAGCTTCCCCTTTGACCACCCCCTTCCTCAAGGGCACAGCACAGTGACTCTCCCCCAGTGCTCCCCTTAGTCAGCTGGGGTTGCCATGGCAACAGAGATACTTTCCCAGCACTCTGAAGGTTGCGAATCTGAGTTGAAGGTGTCATGGATTTGGCTTCTTCTGAGGCCTTTCCCCTCTGCTTGTAGGAAGCAGCCTTCTCCCATGTCCTCACAGGCTCTTTTCTCTGTGTGTGCCTATGTCCTTTTCTTTTCCATCAAGGACACCCGCCAGATTGGATAAAGGTTCACTGGTCAGGACCCCATTTAAATCTTCATTTTCTCGTTAAAGATACGGCTTCCAAATATAGTCGCATTCTGAAGTACCAGGGGGTTTTAGGCTTCCACGTGAGAATTTTTGGTTGACAAAATTTCGCTCACAGTAACTAAGCCATGTTCCCTTCCCCTGTGGAACTCCTTGCTCTCTGACAAGACAAATGATGGGACTGGAAAAGAAGCAATGAATAAATAGACTTAAGTCAGTTCAACTGCAATTATTGGCTGATAACATTTTATAATGGTGAAAGCCTAGTTCCCATGAGAAATGGTCCCTATCCGTGCAGCTCTTAGGAGATTATTTACAAAGCTTTTTCTTTTGCTTTCTTTACAAGAGACACCAATGGATGATTTGATTCTTTGAGGATGATACCCACGCATACACAAATAACGCTTTAAAGGAAGGAATGGGAGCAATGGGAAAGGATGACCTGGGGGAAGAATAAAAGGGACATGGGGTAGGAGAGAGAAGGGGAGAGAAAGAGAGAGGGAGAGGAAGAAAGAGAGAGGAAGGAAGAGAGAGATGGAGAGAGGGAGAGGGAGTGGGGGAGGGACAGAGAGAAGGGGAAAGAGAGAGTGTGTGAGTTCTTTGGAAGACCCTGCACTCAGGGTAGCCAACAAGACGAGTACACATCTTGTCTGTGCTATGAAGTGTAAAACACTCATTTCCATTGTATTTATTATACTGGGAAACAGAAATATTTTTTTACTTCCTTAAGAGAGGGTATAATGGTCAGTGTTGTTCGTCGGAGTAGTAATATTTCAAATCACCTTGGTGATGAGCTACTGAGCACGCTGTGAAATATTATCTTAATCACATCCACTGAACTGGGAAGACCCACCCACTGTGAGTGACACTGTGCCCTTGGCAAGGAATCCTGGACTAGAGATGACGGTGCAGCATGTGAGCTGAACTTTAACGTGCAGGCATGCATTAATGCTGCATTCTGGCTACAGACATCACGTGCCCGCTGCTTCAAGTTTGATGCTGTGACTTCCTTCCCATAGCAGACAGCAACCTAGAGCTGCAGCCTTCAGAAACGCCTCTTCCCTGACGCCGCTTGTGTCGTAGTATTTCCTTACAGCCACAGAGGAGAAATCAAGATAAACATGGAAGTTAATTAGTTGCAGACTGAGATTTCAACTCATGTAGAATAGTTTCAGATCCTGGACAGGAACAAGCGTTGGATAAAAACTTTGCCAGTTGTCTGGCTGGGTATAAGCACGTCAAGGATGTAAGGAATTCAGTGATCTTGCCAACTGGCTTGGTATCTATACTCAGAAAGAACCCAAAAGAGGTTATCAGCCAAACAAAGACCCCTCCAGAGCTGAGAACAAGATCATACATGGGCAGCAGATGTCCGTGGATACGAGCCATGAGTAAGAGTGTCCTCTGGTAGATGGCGGAAGGAAGAGAGTCGCATACCCTGTGGCAGAGAAAAGAGTGCAAAGGCCTAGAGATGAACAGAAGTGGCTGGTTAATATAACTCGCGGTCGGTGGCTGGGGCATGAGAGGGACTCTAGGCTGTTTAGTGTAGTCTACACAGAACACATGGGGAGTAATCTACAATCCACTAGACATCACCTAGAGCTTAGGTTGCTTTGCAAGCATGCCAGTGGCAGCAGGAGATGGATATTTAGAAATAAGTGATGTCTGAAGAAATCCAGATGGAGACTAAGAAAAAGAAAAGCATGCAGAGGTCAGACCTGGTAACTGGGGCTTTGACGAAGTCCAAATCACAGTTCAGTTCACTATACAACAGGGCAAAAATAAATGCTCCGAGATCTTGTAAGGAGACATGGAGCACACGGAGGTGGAAACAGCACCAAGAAAGGGGCAGAGAGAAATGGTTCCGGTGATGAGAGGGTCAAGGAAGACATGGGTGTAAGCACCCTGCAAGAATGGAAGCCAAGAATTTGAGTTCACTAGACAAAAGGAAGCTGAATTTAAGAGGGAAGCCATTGGCCTGACTAGGCTAGTGTCTGCGACAGGTGGCCGAGGAGGCACAGGAGGCAAGGCTCTGAGGAGAGCGTGGGCTGCTGGGCATGTCAGAGAAGAGGGAGACTGGGCCATACCCGAACCATCTCCACACAGCCCAGTGCCATCCTGATCTTATGGATGAGAATGGAGACCACGGCAGACGAGGCAGTGTGGTGGTGAGACAAAGCTACCATCGACCTGGACCGCTGGGAGAGAGAGGTGTATGTTATATTCCAAACAGCCCTCTAGCTTCTCTATAAGGAAAGCAGTGTGAAGGGCTGGGGAGGCTCCAGGGCAGGGCACTTGCTGGCCATGCCCATCACCCTAGTTTCAACCATAGCACCACAAAAAGGAAGCAAAACCATTCATACATTCGGAGAGAAGTAAAAGAGTTAGCCCAGGTAGCTTTTGTTTGGATTTTTTCCCCAATGGCATGTACTCTTGCATCATGTGTGTGCCTGAAGACTACAGGGCCTTTGGCAAAGTCCAGATCAGGCTGCAAACTCAGAGAACCTGCACATGGCTGTCTGAGGGATGAGTTCCCCATTCTGTTTCCCAGTGCTTCCCTCTGTCCTCTGACCTCTCGCAATTGTAGCTACTCCACTGAATTCTGAAGGAAGGCAGCTCAGTATGAGGACCTTCCTGGCAAAGGAAGAACCTCTATGTCCTATGATTTCCTCAGGGCCCACACCAAGCAATTGCCTTGCACACCATGCTCCCTGGGGTGGTTTTTATCTACCTATTATGTCCCATTTCTGGCTATTCCTAGTCCCTTTTCCTAGAAACGACCTCAAGTAAACACTAATGTGGCTTCATATTGATTCCTGCGGTTGTATGCCCTTCAGAACATTCTTGTCCCTATGTCCAGAACACCCTGGTGGCTTTAACATTATGTCAATGTTCATTTCAGCCCTGATGTCTCTGTATGAACTTACCCTGCCCTTCATTCCCAACTGCAGCCACAGCAAGCCCCACAGTCACTGTGACCTGACAGCCAGGCAGGCGGGCAGTCCCCAGACAGACTCAGGGTAAGACTTCTGGATGTGACCAAATGAATGGAGCAGGGGACAGGGAGCAAGGAACAGTAGCTGTGAAGGGTTGCGGCAGCGAGAACATGATAGAGAGGCAGCCAAACCTGTGTTCCAATGAACTAGTATTTTTTGACCTGAACTGGCAGACAGGCAGATCAGCCCAGCTGGATATCTGTCAAAGAGATGGAGGTTCATTCCCTCTGTGCATAAGCATGCACAAACATGCATGTGCATGCATGTGTGCACACACAGGTACAGAGTCACACGTCCATACACAGTCATGAACCATCCATACCACACATGTCAACATGCATTTCCTTATTCACACACTCATGTACAGTGGTCACCTGATGTACCCTTTGCTTCTTCATGTGCTCATATACAACACATATACCCATGCCTCTCTCTATATGCCTCACACATTACACGCCCCAACATACACAGCCATGCTCAGATCCATACATCCCACATGTAGCATGTGCCACACACCACAACCCTCACTTTCCTGCATATCTCACCCCCCCACCCACCCCCACATTCACACACTCACCCAGTTCCTATGCTAGCCGTCCTCAGTGATATGTTCTCAAGCTTGGTTGTTTGCCGTCAAAGCACAGACTAGGAAAGGTAAGCAGAGGGGCTGCCTTCCAGTGTTCTGAGCACTGGAGGTCACCTAGCTGGACAGAGAAGGAGGTTTGCTTTGGGCTGATGGCACACAGGTACATTGCTGGGGTGAGTCATTTCTCAGTCTTTCTGGGAAAGGTTGGCACCTGTCACTTATCACATGTGGCCACCTGAAGGGCCAGGGACCCCCCTCCCTCTTGCACGCACGGACTGCTGGGGTTCAGTCTTCACAGGTCAGGACTCGGAGAATGGTCTTGCTGTGTACTCTCTGTGAAGTCAAACACAAATGTCTACTTGGGATGTGCTTTTCTCTGTGCTGGACAGTTTCATTTAGCTGCCTCGGAGAGACATCCTACGTAAAATTTAGAGCAGAATTCATTTCTGTCACTCCCTTGTGAGAACCTGGGCACTTTCGAATGTTCCTGTGCCTCCTTCCAGGCAGTACTTTGGGGAATGACAACGTTTTGAAGCCGGCATTATTTTTTGACACCTCCGATACACTGACTGCTTCGCATCTTCAATGAGTCTTGTCAGCTCCCCAAAGGCAGACAGACGTGGTCCCTCTCTCCCATGTCCCTGGAGTCTGCCTTGGCCTCTTGTCTGGATGCACCATCCCCGTAACTGCCCCTTGGGATGCTGATCCTGCAGGCCACTATCTCCACAAAGCAGTCGCGACTTTGCTTCATCCCCAGTAAGTGCCGATGCTCTCCTTCATTAGCCTCGCCTACATACACCTCAGAGGTGCAGAGTTCTGGAAGCCCACGATTAGCCTCCTCTTACCTACTCAAGACTGTGTCTTCTCTTGGGCCCGATAACAGGCAGCCTACTCCAGAAAGTTTTTCCTGGCCTCTCCCAGCCCAAAGGTCCCTCCCTCTTCCCCTGCCTTCTTCCTGTGTTTGGATGTTGTCAGTCGGGAACAACCCATGGTCACTGTTTGGCTTTACACTGTGTGGGCTACTATCGGAGAAGCCAGTTTATACTGGAAAAAAAAAAGCAAACCAATAATAAACACTAGCCATGTTAGATGTCTGTGAGTGTATTCATGGTTTATTGACCACAGGCGGGTTTAAAATACTTTAGAACACCCCGCACCATGTTAACAAACTGTAGCATCAAAGCTTCAATGCTCCTCAAATACCCTAAGACTCCAGTGATGCCTGGAACTCCCCTTGACTGTCAGGTATTTGGCTTTTTGTATCCTCATACATCCAGCACAGAGCCGCAGGGACTACTGTCTGTGATGGGTGTGTAGGGCCATGGTCTTATTCTCACATCTGCCTCAATGCCCCCTGAATCTTCGTGGAGTGACATTAGTTCCCTTGAATGTTCTGCCCAGGCCGGAAGCCCCTGTTCACATCTAGGGACCAGATGCTTGAACTACGGTAAATGTCCTGGAGAGAACAATGTCTGATTTTACTTAACATTAGTCTAAATATTTGTGATTTTATTTTATTCTTTTAAAAATAGGTGTGGGGGTGAGGGGAGATGGGTAGGAGCTCCATGAGGCAGGGCGTGGGTCTGTGCTCTTGAGTGTAAATACCCTCCTAGGCTAGAGGAGGGCATCCAGTTCTCCAAAGCTGGAGCTACATGAAGTTGTTGACTGATGTGGATACTGTGAACTAGACTCGGGTTCTCTGCCCAACACTGAGTCATCTCTCTAGCCCCATCTTTCATTTTTCAATGCAATAGAAGCTAGGTTTGGTTTGCTGCTAGGAACACCAGCAAAAACAAAGAACTCAAGATTAAGGGTTTTTTTGTTCTGTTTTTGTTTTGTTTTTTGTTTGTTTGTTTTGTTTTGAGAAATCTGGTGTCTCTTGATGAGCGGCAGGGACATGCCTAGTCATTTTCAGGTACATTTCAAAATCTCACTGCTAATCCTCCTCTGATCATTTGGCTGACGTTTGTAAGTCATCTCAGGCTTGGAAGACACGGATGGGATGCAGACAGAGCTATGCATGTCGTATACTCATCAATTTCCAACTCTTGGAAAGCCTAGGCCCGTCCTTAATTAGTTAAAAATTCTTGAGCCAAATTATTCCTTTTTCTCTAGAGGGAGAAAAAGACTTTTCAGTAACCTTTGACCTTGACCCAGAGCTCTGGTGTTGCCACGGCCTGGGAAACAGGCACAGCCTGGCCAGTGAGGGCCAGGGCTCCTGGAGGTACTCTCCAAAAACCCAGCATCTTATTTCCCTTGAAAGCCCTTCCTTGACTGCAGAGACACTTGCTCAGCAGCCTGCCTCTGACACTGGCCTACTTTTCCCTCAGTGCGTGTACTCCGAGCGCCACCTAGTGGCAGTGATTTTCGGTCCGTTGTCCAAACAGAGCACACTACCTTTTGGTTTCTTGGGCATTTGTTAATGTAGAACAGGAAGGTGGGCTTTGGGTTTTATGGATGAATGGATGCCGATAGTTTACTTCGACCTATTTACCTTATCTCTAAATATATATAATGCCGTCATAAAGTCTTCCATGAGTTTGTATTTCGGAAGCACCTGTTTTGTTAAGCAGACCACCTCAAATTGTTCCTTCTACTCAGTCTAACTGACTGCTAGGGCATTTTTCTTGAGAAGTAGAGGCTGAAAACCTGAATCTGAAACCCTCGTCACCCTGGGACTCAATGCCCACCACCCCTCTCACAGCAGAGAGTCCTTAGAACCCGGTGAGGGTTGCAGCCCTCTGTAATAGGTGACTCTTGCTTAAGAAGGTCCTTAATAGGCAAAGGACACCCATGATGCCAGCCAGGCAAGAACAACAGCCAGAGCTCCCTCTCACATTAATACTGAGATTATCCACAGCCTTGGGGGGCTAGGAGCGACAGAGACAAATGGGGAAAGTCCATTCGTGCACCTTCCAAACTGAAAAGCACTGCTGGACTCCAACAGTGAGAAATAAGGAAGACCAGTCAGAACAGTAAAATGAAGGCTAAAAGAAAAATACAAAGACTCAGTAAAATGAAGAACCACAAACATAAACAAATTAACCAAAAGACAGAGAAGACCCAAATTATTAAAAATGAGGCGTTTTATGATTGTACAACAAATAGCCATGAAAACTACAGGATCATCAGCAAATACTTACATATTTTGAAGAATAACAGGAAAGTCTAGAAGAAATGGGTAAATTTACACTTATAACCAAAATGAAATCAAGATGTTACAGATAATTTAAATAGGTCTGTAGCAAGCAGCTGATTAAAGAAATAACAGTCTTTCAATGAAAAGACCCCCCCCCCCGAGAAAGATGAGGTTCGACATCTTGTAATGCCTCAGAGGAAGCTGCAATCCCAGGGAGGGGATCAGGTCCGACTGTCATTAAGGTCCACACGCATTGGTGAAGCCCACAACTCACAGCAAAAGCTGCAGATGTAGGTGAGAGACCCCAGCAGACAGGGCGGTCCCTGTGCTCAGTGGAAGACAGCAGAGAGAAACTCCATCCCTGAACATCAGTTCCTACTAGGACTAACTCCCCCGCTCAACGCTTTAGAGGTCACCACTGAAAGCAAAAGCAGGACTGGAACTTTTCAGACTGAGATATGAAACTCAACCAATGAACTAACCCTAGATTCGCTATCCCAGCGCAGAACAGGAACACAGTGAAAGACGAAGGCACCCTTTATCCTCCACAAAGCACCGCAGAAGAGTGTGTGAGAGAAACAGAAAGGAAACAAGGCAGTCCGTCTGCAGTCTGAAAGCAGAGTTGGATATTGTGGAATAACAGCCAAACTGAAATGAAGATGGATATGAAAGGCTCAATAAGCCAAATAAAAACTGCAATGGAAGCCTCATCAACAGAACGGATCGTGTAGGAAACAGCAAGCCAGGAATGGAAGAGAAAGTAGAGGAACTAGGTGGATTACTGAAGGGGAACATAGAGGAGCTGCATCACTTACTAAAGTTGTGTAAAAATTTTTAAAAGAAACGTGAACATGAAGTGGTAGAGCTGTGGGAGACCATATGGAGATCTGAGTTTCAGATGGGCATAGAAGGAGAAGAATGCCCTAGTGAAGGCCTAGAGAATATTCTCAATAAAATCACAGGAGGAATTTCCCCAAACTTAGACAAAGAAATGTCCATCTAGGTATAAGACATCTACAGAAGTCCAAATAGATAGGATCAGAAAAGAAACTCTTTATGGTATATTGTAGTTGAAACATTAAAAATGAAGAATAAAGAGAGGGTATTAAAGGCTTCAAGTGAGAAAAGTCAACTCAATTTATAATGGCAGACTAACACCTGGTTATTAATCTGATTAATAACATCAGAATAACAATTGATTGACAGAAAGCATAAAGCCAGGAGGGCCAGGAAGGATGTATTCCAAGTTTTGAAAGACCGGTTATGAACTCAGACTATTTTGCTCAGCAAAACTAACTATTAAGATTGAAGGTAAAATAAAAAACATTTCATGATAACCAGAGAATAAAGAAACTCATGGCTACTGATCCATCTGTGTATAGGACACCAGAGGAGGTACGCTAGTCTGAAGACAAGGATAAACACACCCAAGAAAGCACAATAATCAATTAATGATTCCAGAAGAGTCAAAGAGGGCTAAGAAACCACCACAAAACAAAAGATGACAAGAGTTAAGAGACATTATTCAATAATAAATCTTAATATTAATACTCTCAATCCCCCAATAAAGAGACAGACAAGCAGACTGCATTAGAGAACAGGGTCCATCATCTTGCTGCCACCAGGAAATTTATTTCACGCGTGCACCATGGGAAAAAGGTATTCTGAGCAAATGAAACCAAGAAACAGAGGGCATGGCCATTCTAATGCGACAAAATATACATTGTGAGGGATTGGATGCAATTGACCCCATAAGAACATAGGGAGAGGCACTGTTAGGAGGCGTGGCTTTGCTGCAATAGGCATGGCCTTGCTGGAGGAAGTGTGCCACTGTGGGATGGGCTTGGAGGCCCCATGTATTCTCAAGCCACGTCTAGTGTTCTAGTTCCACTCCTGTGGTATGCTGGTCAAGATGGAGGGCTCTCAGCCCTTCTAACACGATGTCTGTTTACACGCCACCATGTTGCACTATGATGATAACGGACTAAACCTCTGAAAATGCAAGCCACCCCATTTAAACGTTTTCTTTTTTCCTTTATAAGAGTTACCGTGGTCATGGTGTCTCCTCCAAGCAATAGAAACCCAAAGACACACTTCAAAGCGAAACTAATCAGAAGAGATACAAATGCTAATGTCATATTCACGGAAGGAATAATCAATGAAGAGGATATTACAATCAGAAACATATGCTCCACCAAACACAGGTGCACCCAATTTCATACAAGCAGCCCCCATAGGTTTTAAAGCACAGGTTAACTCTCACACAATGATAGTGGGTAACTTCAGTACCCAGGCTCACTGAAACGGAGGTCATCTGAACACTAACTAAACAGAGAAACTCTGGAGTTAAATTACATCATAAATCAAATGGCCCTAATAGACATCTACAGAACATCACACCCAGACACTAAATACACATTATTTTCTGCAGGCCATGACATTTTTTTTAAGGCAACCACCTAATAAGACAAAGGGCAAGTTTAATTAAAACAGGAAACTGAAATAACATCCTTCATTGTTTCTGATCACAAGGGAATAAATCTGGATATCAACAGCAATAGGTACATGAGAAAGTTCACAAACTCATGGAAACTAGACAACCTTCTACTGAGTGATAACTGAGCCAGGGAAGAAATCAAACAGGAAATTTGAACTTTCATAGAATTGAATAAAAATGAGTATGCAAAATAGCAAACTATATGGGATGGGATGAAGAGAGTCCTAATAGGAACTGTTACAGAAAAAAAAATGAGATATGTCAAATTAATAATTTAATGATTCACCTGAAGTCCTTATAGAAACCGAGAACAAATAACGCCTTCAAAACATAGGGAGGAAGAGGCAGTGAAATTTAAAATAGAAATTAAGGAAATAGAAACAATAACAAAAATCAGTGACATGAAGATACATTTCTCTGACAAGATTGACAAACCTTTAGCCTAAATAGCAAAAAGAAAGAGAGAAGACCCAAATTAGAGATAAAAAGGAAGACATTACCATAGACACTAACAAAACTGAAAGAATCAATCAAAAGAACATACTCTAAAAATGTATATTCCACTAAACTGGAAAACTTGAAAGAAATGGTTGGACTTTTATACACATATGACCCACAAACGTTAAGTCAAGCTGATGCAGATCATTTAAATAGATATATAACAAACAATGAGATTAAAGCAATATTTCAAAAACTATAGGTGAATCGATATTATGTAATGTAAAGTTTCCTTCCTAAAAGTTAGTGCAGTAGGCTATGAGCTTGACTTTTGTGAACTGCATTAAATGCAGTGCTTGTGACACAGACTTCAGTCTCCCTAATACTATGTGGTGACAACTTGGGAAAGAAATCTCCCAGTTAAAGAACCCGGGTGAATTCAGACCAGGGTTCTAATAGCTCTTCAAAGAAGAAGGAGCACTAATCTCCTCAAATGATTCTGTGAAATATAAAAGGAAGAAAGCCTCCAAATTCCTTAAGAAGTCAGTATTATTCTGGTACCTAAGATAGGCAAGACCCTATTAAAAAAAGAGAATTATAAACTAATCTGCCTGCTG
The DNA here is from genome assembly GCA_004026605.1 of Ondatra zibethicus. NCBI lineage: Eukaryota > Metazoa > Chordata > Mammalia > Rodentia > Cricetidae > Ondatra > Ondatra zibethicus. The sequence goes on from PVIU01002018.1 coordinate 179,922, forward strand.
AACCACAGGCAGAAAAATTCTCAATAAAATATTTGGAAGCTGAATCAAAGAATATATCAAAAAAATCACACACCATGAACAAGTTGGCTTCATGCCAGAGACACAGATATGATCCACAATATTTAAATCAATGAACTGAATCTACCCCATGAATAGAGTCATTGACATAAATTACAAGATAATCTCATTAGATAAAAAAAATAGCCTTTGACAAAACTCAACATTACAGCATGCTAAAAGTCCTGGAGGGATTCGAGATACAGTGGACTTATCTCAACATAAGAAAGACAACACACAGCAAGCCAACATCCAACATCTTTCTAGATGAAGAAAAACCTCAAAGCATTTCCATTACTTTCAGGAACAAAAACAGGGTGGCTACTTTCCCTACTCGTGTTCAATGTGATACTTGAAATCTTTACTAGAGCAATTAACACAAGAAACCAAGATAAATGTGGGAGGAGAAAAATAAAGCAAAGTATTTGTATTGACAGTAATATGATTTTATACATAAAGAACCCAAATATTCTACTACAAATTTTCTATAGCTGATGAACAAGCTTTACAAAGTGACAAAATTAATGAACAAATTCAGCACCCTTCCTACATATCAATGACATACATATGGGAGAGATATCAGGAACAGTCTCATTCACAACAGCCTAAAAATATCTTGGAATAAATTGAACAAAGGAAGTAAAAGACTTATATAAGGAAAATTTCTCAACATTGAAGAACTGCAAACACCAAGAGATGAAGAAACCTTCCAAATGCAAGTGGATTGTTAGAATCAATATTGTAAAATTGACCATGCTATCAAAAGCAACTGATATATTTAATGATCCTCACCAACATTCACAGAAATTAAATACAGTCATCTTATATTTCATATGGAAACACCAAAGAGCCATAATAGCCAAAACAATAGTAAAACATAAAAATACTGCTTAGGTATATCACCATTCTTGATTTCAAGTTATACTAAAGAGTTATAGTAATAAAAACAGCATGGTATTTGCATAAAAACAGACATTGGTCAATGGGATAGCACTAAGGGCCCACATATAAGCCCATACTTCTACAGCCTCATAATTTTGACAAAGATCTAAAAACTAAATATTGGAGAAAAGACAGCATCTTCAACAAGTGGCGCCGACCAAGTTGTATAGATATATGTAGGAGAATCCAACCAGATCTTGAGCGTTATCTCTCCACTCAACCCCGGACGGATCAAGAACCTCAACATGTGAACCTAAGATCAAGCATCTGGAATCTGGTAGAGGAGAATGTAGAGACTGTGCTTCAATTGACAAGGACTTTCTGCACAGGACCCTGTCAGATCTGACCTTAAAACCAACAGTTGACAAATCAAAATTAACGAAATTCAGAAGCTTCGGTACAGCAAAGGACACCATCATTCAAGTGAAGAGGCACCTTGCAAAATGGGAAAACCTTCACCAGCTGTGCATCTGACAGTTAGAATCTCGAATGTACAAAGAACTATAAACGATCATCAGACACCACAGACCGAAATAAAAAGCCAAGTGCCAGAAATGGTTACCTTTGTTTGAGTTGGCTAATCAGGGGGTCCCACAGGCACCTTCCCCTCATCAAAGTTCACAAGCTATTGCTGTTGCTCTTGGTTAAGACTTGAGTGGCAAGTTTATTACTCAAGATCCTGCACAACTGAGTCATAACACACGGAGACATCAAGCTGGTGCTGAACTGAAATTTCGTCGTTACTGGCAAGGTTTCACTGTGCTACAGGGGTCTCTGCATGAGCCTGGAGGAGAGATGCCAGCAACAGTCTGACCCAGCTCTGAACCTTGTCGCTGACTTAAGGAAGATATGCCTACTTGTATAGTAGGGGCGTGAACGTTATAGGAATAAGCAACCACTTCCATATGGCATTAGACCATGTCAGGATGTCATCAACTAGCACAAAAGCCTGTGGCTGGCTAGATCATAGACCTCATACAAAACTTAGCACTATTATTGTGGTAAATAAACACAGTAATAAAGAGTCCTCCAAGTTCTTATCTCTATACCCATTGGTCAATGTACTTCTCCACCCTCATTAAAACAGAACAAAACAAGAGCAACATCAAACACCTTCTTTTTGCAGTATATGGGAATTAATTCACAGACTGACAACCCGTCAATGTGCCGAGAATATCCTGTAGAGTGCTCAGCTCTAAGTAAGGCATCTCTGTCACACCCACTCCTCACAAGGCTCGGGGGTGGTTGTGGAAGAGGAGGTGGAAACATTGTAGATCCAGAGGGAGTAGATGTGGCAGCATTACGGTATTTGTGGGACACAACTCTCAGGGCTTTTAAACACATAACCTGCCAGTGCTGGACACGGGTGTGCAAGACCTACACAAGCTCAAGCCAGGCGAAATTCCAGAGTGAGATGAGAGGTGCTAATGGAGTCCCAGTCCTATCTGAGGAACTGTTAACAACTGAGGGATGAAAGCAGAGAGAACATTAGTTTTCTTGAAGAAGGAGTCCCCTGGAAGGGGACCTATCCTCCAATAAGCAGTTTCACACCCGTGCACATACAGGCATCGTTTACTGGTCTCAGAGATTGTTTCTAAGAGAAAGAACATATGAGATTGAGAGGGGAAAGCGCTGAGGGAGTAGGGAAAGAGTTGGAAGGAAAGGAATGGAAGGTGGATTCGATCCAAACACCTTATATGTATGTATGAATATTAAATGAAATATTATTAAAGCCAAGGACCAGGCAGAATTCTTTCTGGATTCTACCAAACCTTTAAAGAGAAACTAAGCAATGGCCCTCAACTCTTCCAAAGACAGAAAGGAAAGGAATTCTACAAACACATCCTATGGAGCCAGTTGTCACCTCAATCTAGATAAGCCTCTGATAAGAAGATAAAGAAAAGCATAAATCAATTACCTTAATAAATATAGAACTTAAATTTTGAACATTTTCCTTAAAAACCAAGTTAAAGAAAATAATAAGAACATACACCATGAGCAAGTTTGTTTCACTCCAGAGACGCAAGGCTTGTTTAGTATATGAAACTCAGTAAATGTAATATGAAACAAAACTAGACATAAGGATGAAACATCACATGGTCCTCTTGGTAGGTGTAGAAAGATCTGTTGGGAAGTTCAATATAGCCATAAGAAAAAAATCAGATATAGAAGAAACCTATCTTAATACCTCTTTATAATAAAGGCTACATGCTGCAGACCTGTGGTCAGCATTATACTGAGGAAAGGAAAACAATTTTATCTAAAATCAGGGATGAGAAAGCAGTCTGCACACTTTCACTCTTAAGGACTCTAGTGCTCAAATGGTCAGCTAGAGCAGCATAGGCAGAGGAGAGAAACTGCAGATATGAACAAGGAAGGAAGAGGCCCGTTTGTCCTTACATTTGAAGGAGACACAATATTCTGATTTACAGACACTCAAGATTCTTCTACCAAACTTGGATCTCATAAACACTTTCAATGAAGTAGCAGGTTCCAAATGAATATACAAAAATCATCTTTTCTACACACTAATAAACTTGTGAAGAAAGAAACCAGGGAAGGAAATCCCATATACAATAGTGTCAACAAATAAGATACCTGGGAACAAACCTAGCCAATGTGGAGAAAGACCTCAAATGTGAAAACTTTAATCTACTGAACAATTTAAAGAAGACACTGAAAGATGAAAACGCAAATTACTAGAAATCAGTTAGATTAATATGAGTTAGCCAATAAGAAAGAGGCCATAGAGCCGCCACCAGAGACAGATGTGCCAGAGCTTTAGCCGGTAAGTCATAGCCATGTAGCAATACACAGGTTAATAGAAAGGGGTTAAATTAATATATAAGTGTTAGCCAATAAGAAGCTAGAGCTAATGGACCAAGCAGTGATTTAATTAATACAGTTTCTGTGTGATTATTTCTGGGCTAAGTGGCCGGGAGCAAACCAGCAGCCCCCTCCTAATTTGTGGAATGGCAAAAAGTGAAAACCATTATGTTACCAAAAGTGATCTAGATTCAGTTCCCATTAAAATTCTAGTGGTTTTATTCACAAAACTAGTAAAATACTATCAAACTGACCTATGGAAACACAAAAGACCACTGAGAGCCAGAGAAACAATAAGCATAAGGAACAGGGTAAAAAGTATTACAATACCTGATTTTAAATTATTCTACAGAGTCAGTGTTACAAAAGTAGCATGGTGCTGGCCCCAAACAGGCATGATTCATATGGAGCAGAATAGAGGCTTCAAAAATAAGCACATTGCTACAGCCAACTAAGTTTTGACAGAGGTAAAGAAACATGTATCAGAGACAGTACAACTTCTTTAACAGGTGGCGCAGAATAGGTCCATGCAGAATGCAACTAGAACCGCCTTACACAAAAAACAATTAAAAATGGATTCAAGACCTCAATGTAAGGTCTGAAACTTTGGGACTGCTAGAGTAAAGTATAAATAATCCATTTTAAGATAAAGAATAGGCAAGAAGTTTCTGAATGGGACTTTAATAGCTCAGGAAGTAACCCTGAGAATTTAAAAACTATAATACATAAAGCTGAAGGGCTTCTTGACAGAAAAAGAAGCAATAAAACAGGAAAAGATGTCCTAAAAGTCTGGGAAAAATCTCTCAACTCTACTTCTGTCAAGGAGCTAACATCTAGAACTTACGAAGAACTCTAAAAGTTAAACATCAACAGCATACTATCAATCAGCTAAGGAAAGAGCATCAAAATCAAACAATAAGACATTACTGCTGAATCCAACATGTATTTTGGTTGCAAAAGGTGCAGAAACCAAGTTGTGCTGGAGCTGTGATGTTCTTCCCTGGAAGTTAGCTTTCTCAGTTCAGGAAGTTGCTGTGTAACTTGCTGGGAGAAAAATGTCATCAACAGTTTTACCAAGCTACGAGCCCTGTGAGATTCAATGACAACTTTTTGGCAAGCTGTGCCCAATGGTGCAAAATGGCTGTTATGGCTCCTCTAGCCATCCATGCCTGGTGCTGTAAAACTGGTCAAAAGTCCAGGGGCGCTCAGTAGGCCTGCTTTTGGGACCGGGAACCTCGCCCAACCAGCTTCTGCGGATTCAGCTGGACCCTGACCCCGGGAACCAAGCGGAGCCAAACGGAGCAGAGCGGGCAACTCTCAGAAGAAATGGGCAGGCGCCAATCAAAGAATTCGTCCAACAACCTGAAAAGCAACATGATAACACCAGAATCCACCGATTATGGAACAGGAAAGCCTGAG
>PVIU01002019.1:0-37500 GCA_004026605.1 Ondatra zibethicus
ACCTATCTCTTCTGCATGTATTAACTTTTTGAGAACCGAGTCTTTTTGAATGCACTCCTTCCTAGGCCAGGAGGGATGGGGGTGGGCCTTGGACTTCCAACAGGGCAGGGCACCATGTCCTCTTTCAAGGAAGAAGGGGGAGGGAGGAGGGGTGGGGGGTAGTGGGAGGGGACCGGGAGAAGGGGAAGAAAGGAAAAAAAAATTTTTTTTATCTTTAATTATGTTCTTGAATGGAAAAAATAAAACAAAACAATGTATGGAAAAAAAAAAGAAAATTTTTAGCATTGAATTTTTAACAAATTTATAAGGCAGCAAAGAATCTCTTACACCAGGATCCATGCCCATAAAACTCAACCCAGAATGCTGAGGAGCTGCATCAGCGACACAGTTGTTTCCAGTAGGAAGAAAGGATCTGGTCTATTAAAACTTGTTTGATTGGTTGGTTTGAGACTGAGCTCCAGGCTGGCCTAGAGCTCACTGTAGCCCAGGCTGGGTGCAAACTCACAACCATTTTCCTGCTTTGCCCTCTGAATCCTGATTATAGGCACGAGCCATCTTGTCTGGTTCAGAACTTCATCTTTAAGCTGTTTCTTTCCTCGCCGGCCTTATTTGCCTGTGGATAGTACAGTGCTTCTGAAGCAGAGGCCTCAGTAGCCGGAGACGCCATGGTTAGAACACCCATGGTCCACTTGCATGAAAGGTGGCAGAGGCTGTGTGTCCTTCATCCAGACATTCAGCATCCCCACTGCCCCCTTAGTGAAGTGAGGAAACTGAACAAATAGCTAGGGTTTCTTTCCCTTCAGTTGTTTTTCCCAGTTCCATCTAATGAGTTCTTTGCTTGAGCTTTTTTTTCCTCATCATTCCAAATATAATGTAAAATATACAATGTCTGAGTTTTTTAAAAAAGCATTATTTTCAAAAATTTGTTTAAATATTAGTTTTAATATAACACAAATTTATTATACTTTAATGACATTTCCCTTTTCATTTGTTGTACAATATTGACATTCTCATCTTAAACCATTTGAGACTAGAATATCCAAGTCAATGGCTTTTAACCTAATTTGATTGTACAATTGAGCAACTATTGCTTGTTTTGTGCCTTAAATTTCATGTTGGCCTTATTGGTTGCTAAATTCAGAAACTGTTGAGAAAGAATAGCTTACTGCTAAGGTAATGAACTTGGTCTTGGTCTCCCTTCTTTTTCCCCTGAGAAGTCTGGTTATCACATGGTTCTCCCCAAGTCCTCCGAGTGCTCTAGGCTAGGTTCACTGTCCCTGCTGCGAAGGATTGCACACGGGTGACTGAGCAGAAACAGTGTATGGTCACATGAGTAAGCAGAGGTGCAGCGACAGGGCACGTTTCCCCAGTTTCCTGGAGCGCTGCTTCTGCTGTCACATGCTGCTGCTCATTTTGAAGTTTAAGGCTAAAGGCTAGGCACATGCTTGTATCTTTATGAAAACACATATTGTTTTAAATTTTTGCTTTATCTCTTAGTAAAAAATTGTTAGTTTTATTCTTTTATTATTTTTGTTTGACTTTTTTACTTATTGAGAATTTCATATGCATACTATGTTTATATCATTTTATCCCTCCTCCTCTGTCCAACTTCTCCTGTGCCCCCTCTACTCCTCAAATTCACAGCCTCTTATTTAATTACTATGCTATACACACACACACACATGCGCGCGCGGAAACACACACAAATTTATAAATACAACCTGCTGAGGTCACTCATGTGTTGCTCATGTGTATATATTTAGGGCTGACTGCTTGAGATTGGGTCACCTGTGGGACCTGTGGGAAGCCTCGTCCCTGGAGAAGACTGGCTCTCCTTTCTAGCAGTCACCGCTGGCCTGGAGTTCTTGATCCTCAAGTAGAGCCCTGTGAGATTCTCCCGTCCATGCAATGTTACTGCCTTAGTGTATGTTGGCCAGCTAAATAGAAACATCTTTTGGAAGTATCATATATATGTAACCAAATGTTTTGGATTTATAAGCCTTCCTGGACTCACTCTCCCTTGTTTAACTTCTCTATCTCTTAGCTGTATGTTTCCTTTTGACTCTTTTTTACAATATTTCCTCGAGCCTCAGAGCTCACCACAGACTTGGAGAGAGAATACAGGGTAAGGAGTCAAGTGTATACCTCTCCCCAGTATAGTTCCCATCTTCTACATTTTGTGTTTTCAGTCCCCACATGCTACACATCTGTCTACTCAGCGACGGGCACTTTGCTTACAGTGCCCTAGAGCCTGAGCCCTTGATGAGATGTGCAGGTGAGCTCATGGCTCCAGTGTGGAGGTGAAGTTCTTTCGGGTGTTGTGTATAGAAGGACTGAGTCATCTTGACCATTTCCAAATACACGTTTCCTTACTAATGTAAGGGTTAAGAAAAGAAGCTTGACCTGAGCTAATGGGAACTGACCAGCTCCAGCTGGACTGGGAAGGAACAAGCATAGGACCAAAGTAGTCCCTCTGAATGTGGTTGACAGATGCATGGCTGGGGCAGACTGAGGGGCCACTGGCAGTGGCACTGGGATTTATCTCTACTGCATGTACTGGCTTTTCGGATCCTATTCTCTTTGGATGGATACCTTGCTCAGCCTAGATGTAGTGGGGAGGGCCTTGAACCTTCCACAAAGTAAAGTGCCTTACCCTCTCTTAGGATTGGAAGGGATGGAGTGGGAGGGTGTATGGAGGGGATGGGAGGAGGGGAGGGAGTGGGAATTTGGATTTTTTTTTAATCGAATAAATAAAAAGAAAAGCTTGCTAACATGGAAACAAGCCTGCTTTCAGTTATGGCTTGGATTAAAAACTGTACCAAATCCTGGATCCTGTGTTGATGTTGAGGGTGTGAAAAGCTTGAGCCGAAGACAGAGCTAGGAAGGACCAGCAAAACTGTGTGAGCTTGGCATTACAAATTGTTATTTTATTTCCAGAGCTACACTCAAGAAAAATGGTTTCAGATACAGTGTGTGGTGGTGTCTAGCCTGCCCATCTGTGTGAAAATATTTCCCATGTCCATAAACAGAAGATACTTAAGAAAATAATTCACCATACAGTGAAGGGTGAGTGTATGTGTGTGTGTGTTTATCCAGAGCCTTGTACTTGAAATTACTGAACAATAACCTCAGTAAGTTGAAATTTAAATGAAAATCAAAGAAGAGACACTATGGCTTCCTAGCATGTGCCTCAACTTTAACTCTCTTGTGTACTGGATGTCACTTGAGCAAGTTATTCAGGCTTCACAAATCTCATCATTTGCATTCATTAAATAATGAGAATACAAATACTTAGTATTGCCTCATAGAATTATTGTAGTATTTAGTTACATAATGGATTTAAACATGAATAGTATGGCTGTTTAAGCAATCAAAATTAGCTCTTCTTGAGAAAAACACATGATTACATCATCAAGTGAAGCCTGGGCAAATAGTGATCTAAACTGAAACTCTATTTCAGAGAATAATTTTTTCTTTTAAAATACTTTGTAAGAGTTTATACTCTACCAGTTGAGCTTACAATACACTGTAATTCAGTAACCAAGAGCACTGTCCATGAGAAACCTAACCATTGTGTGAGTCAAATAAGTTTCATGCGCTGCCTACCTTCCTTTCCCTGGAAGAGACTATAAAGTCAGCGCTTGGCTACTGAACATACTCACCTTGCCTTGGTACTAACCAAGTGTCTGTAGCCTTTCTCAAGCATGGTGTGTTAAGCATTTTTTATATTATTTATCCTAAAAGTGGGAACATTAGTAAGCTAGAAGCAACAGTATTACAAATATCACATAGTTGCACAGATTTGTGTTCCCTATTAGGATATTAATCCATTTGCTAGAAAACTGGATCAGTTTTCAAATTAAATAGATTAGTGTAAAGGAGAGGGGAGGTCCCAGCTTTTTCACAGTAAGCATTTCTAAACAGGGATTTTCCTAAAATGATTTGGGAAGACGCGACTGTGTCCTTCCTCAGCCCAGGAAGGAGGTCAAGCAACCATTGAAAGAGAAGTGGCTGCAGTTCGGCTCCAGGAGTGTGTGAGTCTGAAGGCTTCTGGAAGTTTCCTCTTTCTGACAGGGTTTCAAGTAACCTTTTCTGACTACCAGACATTTCTAGAACATACTGATTAGCAGGTGCTGACTGCATTTGATTATCCTTGGCACTTAGCTTCTTATTTTCATCTCATCTGATCAGAAAGCAACCTCTGGACGATTCTTCTAACACCGTGTGATTGGAATAATAACTTGGTGTGTTGGAGAGTTTTGGGCTGCAGCTGAGAGGCATGTAAATACAAGCTGCTTATTTGCAAGAAGCTTCCAGATTTGCAATATGATTGCTATGGAAACCACATAATGAAAACCTTATAACCATCTGTGTGGTTTGATGGATTTCACTGCATAGCTGAGCTGTTTTTGTTTACTGTTATTAAAATGTTGAATGGAATATATTAACCCACAAACATTGACTATTTGAAGTATTAATTAGTATTATAATGGCATTGTGCCTCAGCATGAAAATAAAATATGTTTAATAATAAATCTAAGTAAAATAACATGTGAACATATGTATTTCTAATATGGAGTGAAGGTAATTATTGCCTGGAATTTTGGTTATTCTTCTGCAGTTTTTAGTGGTGTGGGGAGGTTTTCTCGGTTAATAAATGAATGTTAGAACTTCCCTGATTTGGACCCATTTGTTCACAGGATTTAGTCAGTGTCTTCCTTTGTGCCAGGCTCTAGTCAATATTCATTGTGAATATGCTCCTGTAGAATTAAAATCACTCAAAATTTGAGCTTGTCTTTTATGTGGAAGCTATTGGTATTATTCAGCCAAGACGAATGAATTGTTGAATCTTATTTAGAAAACTTGACGGATGGCTTGCACAAGGCTTTCACCTAAAATGCCAGTACAGCTTTGAAATGCAAGCAGGCAGCATCGCGGAAGCACCTCATGCTCCACAGCACTGCCTACAAGGATGACCCCACAGAGACTTCTCTGTAAATATTGGCACTCAAATATTTTAATGTTATTATTCTGATGATTTAATAATGCATTGCATAGAGGCAAAGTTTTCCCACATCAGTACAACCCTTAGCATATACTATAGACACATTTTAATAAACAAAAGATAAATTCGTGGTAATAAAATTCTTCAAATTTTATTACTAACTTTGCCAAGAAGATTTTCCATTTAATTCTTACAGTTATTTTTATGGTATGTTGATGTTAACGTTGGATGATGAGTCTAAATCCCAGTTTCTTCTTAAAAGCCAAAAGCAGTGCTTCCTACCTAGCTGTGGCTCTGTTTAACTAAGGACAAGCGCCCTTACCATCTTTACCCCTTGTGACCAGGCTGGAGAGAGTGGATATGAAGGAAAGAGGAAGGCAAGGCAAGCTCCAACTTTCACCTTTAAAAATACAGTGGAAAGAGGAGGTGGAATTAAGTGTGACTTTCTGCCTTTAGTTTATGTGAGAACACCCTATAAACAACCCGCTTGTGATAAGTAGTCCTTGAGCTTTAGCCAAAGTGAGATGGTGGTTGTTAAAAGAAGTGTCCCGTATTAAATTACTGAGGTTAACTCACAGTGAGCATGAAGACAAACAGTTCCAGCTGCTCCTTATTTTGGAGCTTTTATTATTTTGGCTGAGTTGAATTATATAAACTCAAACCACTTATATTTGACTTTTAAGCCCAGTAACTCTGCAGCTTGCTTTAAATCCTGTTGTTGATTAATCACTAGTTAAAATGTACAGGAGACTTTCCTAATACTTTACAGTTGCCTTTTGTCGGTATTAACCCTATCCAGTTGCCAAACAACCCCCAGCAGCACAGATGATCTGGGCTAGCCTCTTAGTGACGGCATGTCCACGTGTCCACTAGTCTCTAAACCTAAGCCTTAAAACATTTAGGCAGGCAGACACAAAGCTTATCGGTTCTGGTTCTGCCACCTCTCCCAAAACCTCCTTCCCGTTTCCTCTGCCCCTTCAGTTCAGGACTTCCTTCCTCTTTATCTAGACTCTCCACGCCCCCCATCCAGGCTGTCTGAGACAATGGGATCTAATAATCATTTTTAAAGCAATTTCAGTCCTGCCCTGTCTGTTAGAAACCTAGGGCTCTCACTGCCCACCAGACTGGGCAGAAGACTCTAGCAAGATATTCATGGACCCTAAACTGGCCCCCATTTCTCACATTCTCTCCTGTCTTGCTCTTCCCCAAGAATACCATGTTTCTTTGTCCTGTAAAAGTGACCGTGCTGTGTTCTCTAAGGTGAGGCTGTCTCTGGGTCTGGAAAGAGCTTCTCATCTGTCCTTAAAATTCTTTGTGTTCTGTGGGTCTCACATGGGTTCCTGGGCTGAGTGGACTCCCCCCTGCACCACTCCAGTGCTTGGTGTCCCACCCATCAAGGAGTCCCTTGTTAGCTCCTCTTCCTCCGGTCTCATCTCTGTCACCAGCAGGCTGCCAGCTTCCTCAGACCACAAGCTCTTATTTCCTTTGCCTTCTTGGCAAATGTTCTCTCTCACACACTCAATGAAAATTTTTAACTGGTTAATTGATTTCATATGTATGTTACATATACATTGTGGATTATTCTTGAGTTAGGATATTTTTTAATTAAGTTTTTCTTTGGTATGCCATTTGTTTGTATAGTCTACATTAAATATTTTTCAGTTTTTTATGAATCCTTAAATAGAGAAAGTAATACTGTAATACATCAATTTTTTAGTAGAAAAGAATGACAGTTTGATTCTGTTCTAAAAATTAAAAAAAATCTTATTTAATTTTATGTTATTTTGTTCCATATCCTGGAAGGGAATGTGCTTGAACTGTATAGGAGGAAAAAACCTGAGCAAAGTACTGACTACAGGGAGGATAAAAAACATGGTTTATGACCACAAACTCAAATTTGAATCACGTGCTTTGGAAGTTTTCCACCTTCTGCGTCTCAGTTTACTTGTCTGTACAATGATGACTTATAACCATTTGTCTGTAAAGCCTTACCTCCTGTGGTATGTGGCACATAGTAGATCCACAGTCTAATTTGGGGGAATTGCCTTAAAGTGTTAGAACCCATCTTGTGGGAGGATTAAATGAGGAAACCAATGAACATGTCTGACAATTGATGACTTGCAGGTTATCTGTATTTTATATCACACATTTTCCCTGTGCTGTCTTGATGTTTTTGGAACTGTGGTTTTATTGTAGTGTTACTGCTACTCAGTTTAACACAGTGTATTTGTATAATGCTGGCTGTTACTTTACCAGATTTAAGGGCCGTGCTGGATTTAAAGTTGCTCCAGACAAGTTTCTCTAAGCATTTAAGACAAATATGCAGCACCTTAGTGCATATCTTACATTGCATCAGGTCAGCTTACGCCTTGGTGAGGTTGCTGTTTGGTTATTAACAAAGGAATGTGGATCTTGAGTGTCTCATGCTTTTAAAGGTAATATTTCAGTGCCGTAGACTTTGTCCGGCTCTTTGATGGGGTGGCTGCTGTAACTGAACTCGGGGTCTGTTAGTGTGTCACTGATGGTGTTCATTTACAGAGGAGGAAGAGGACGCTGCTTCGCTGAAGATGGACGAACACGGGAAGGGGAGTCGGGACAGTGTAACCCACACCTCAGGTAGGCCTGGCACAGCTTATCTTTGTTTCGTTCTGGTCACTTTCTAACTCTGAAGATGTTTGCACAGCTCCCTGGAGAAGTTGACTTGTTTGGTCTGTACGTCTTCTGCCTGAGAAGCTGCTTAGTCCCATTTAGGATGCATGAAAACCACTTGAGAAGGATTTATAAAGTAAGCCAATTTATACAAGGTATTCCTTCCTGAATTACTTTGTAATGACTCAATTAGCTTTCATTTCTGCACAAAGGAGATTTAGTTGCATAAATTAGCTTATCATCATTGAGGAAGTGTCACTGCTAAAGGACAGTTTATAGATACAACATGCAGTTGCTGTCAAACCTATAAGAATGTAATATAGACATCTGTGTATACTTTGTGCTTGAGCAGAACAGACTTCTGCCATTCAGAGACTAACAGGGGACAACAAGTTGCCCAGGGGACTGGCAATGTAGACATCTCTGAAAAGGTCAACTTGACACAGGCTCTGACAATCGACCCACAGCTCTGTCTTCTTTGATAAAAATCAGATAAACTTAAGACCGCTAATTGATCTGCAGCCTGTTTAAATGTTGGCCATGCATATCTTCATTGCATATGATTAACACACAAAGCAAATGAATTGGGTAAGAAATGCCAGAGTCCAGTGACAGCAGCTTAAAAATTAGAAAAGGACACTGGTTGCCTGGAAGACTGGGATGGATGTTCTGCATTTCCACTTGGCACGTGGCCCCAAGTACTAATTATGACCGAGACTGGAAAATAACTGCATACATGATATACAAAGTCACATGATGCAGACAACTTTTCTTGCTCGTTGTTATTTCCAAGTAGCACAAGATATACTATCTGTAGTGCAAGCATGAGGTTGGTTTTGATAAACCAGCAATTATTTTACAGTGAGGGAAGAGATGGCTGCCTTCTTATCAGGACTTTACACCTCTTTATAGCCACACGTCAGCGGGGGCAAGGTCTGCCCTGTCACCCCGGGTCCTGTAAAGTGCTGAAGCTCAGGTCACCTTCCTCTCGCTGATCTGTCCATCCATCACTCTGTTGAGCTGTCAGAAGCAGGGTGTGTTCAGGAAGTTGCTTTCCCAAGGCCTTCCTACTGTGACATATGGAGAGGAAGCAGAGGCCTGGTTCTGGACCTAGACAGGAAGGCAGGAGCAGGTTGCTGCAGAAGGCTTGGGTTTGCTTTTTTTCAGAAAGGAAACAAGGACAGAGTCATTGGATGTTAGCACTCCTGCCCTGTAAACACAGCTGTGAAACCTGGTAGCAAGCGAAGCCCAGGGCACTATGCTTGTTAGTAAACTCAATATTTATATTTTCAGTTATGTATCATGAAGCTTCCACCAAAAGCATGTAGGTTTCTTTTTCAAACCTATGCGTGTGTAGAAGGCAGCCACACCTGGTAGATAGACCTTCCACAACGCAAGCGGCCATGCTTCAGATGTTTGCAGTTTTTCCGAAAGGAACCCGTGAGCAGATGTGCTTTTCGTGCCATAGCCAGCAGGCACTACAGTCCTTCTTATCTCTCGTGCCCTGGCGTGCTTTCAAGCCGCAGTTCAATCCTCTGCACAGTGGTGACCTTTGCTCATGCCTGTGCTGTCAGTGACTAGATGTTTGCCACACAAGGCGCTGAGCTGACAAGGGTGTTGCTATCTTGCTGAGCATCACATGACGTGAACTTCTAACCTTACTCAAGAATGTTATGTATTTTTTTACATTGACTAATTTTACGAAAAGTGATCAGTGTCCTAATGTAAAATGTAAAAGTAAATCTGAGTTCATCTTTTGTCCTACAAGTTACTTCACATTTATCAATCTTGCACAGATCATATACATATATAGGGATACAGATAATCCTGCTTGATTTTTGAACACTATTAAAAATATGCTTCCCTTTGTAAAATGCTTGCCAAGTGTGCGGCACCCGAGAGAGGGTCTCCAGTGTCATCCTCGTGCTTCACTCATTGCCATCTTGTCTTCTGTAATCTTGCCTTTGTAGAGGATCTGCTGTTTACATCTTCAGTTTGTACTTTGGTAACAATTCTGTTAGCTTTGCTCAATATCATTTTATTAAGTTTCTAAGACCGCATTGTCTAAATTTTTCAAAGGCTAGCTAACTTATTTATTGTTTTAATTTTTTACCTTCTTTTAAAATAGCTCATGCCCCACAGGACAGTGCACATAACAAGGTGAACTTTTGCGTGGCAGTTCTCAAAATATTGGTTGTGGTGTGGCTAGAATGCTACTAATCCACAGAGTAGACAACTAAACCACATTAACTGTGCTTCTGAATGTTCCATATTATAAAACATGCCTATCCTGGGGGCAGTGATGTTTCTCAGCAGGAGGGTATTTGACCAGCATATGCAACACTCTGCATTTGGTCCCCATCACCACAAAGCAAAGCAAAAATATCTCACATGGATTATCTTTTAGGGCATAGGTAAAAAGTGCTCATTTTGTGATTCTTTCAATGCTGTATTTCTATACGACTTTTGACTATGTATGTTTAGACACACTTACATTTTAAAGATAAACAAGAGGAGTTTTCTACTTTCCACAAACAAGATTGCTCCTAATTTTCTTACGCCCTGCATACTTTCCCAAGGAGATGGGCTTTCCCCCCATTGTTGATGCTTTCTTTTCACACCTAGACCCACCTCCGCCATATTTACATCTAGCTGCTCGGTACACACATGGTCTTCAGCAGTGCTCACATGCGGGGCACAGAATTGAGGTGGGCTGTTGGATCCCATCATCATCAGGATTATAGAAAGCTTGGTGGAGAATGCATCTTTCCCCAGCACTGCCCCATCCCTGACTCTGTGGCTTCCATGCAGCAGTGAGGTTTAATGAAGTGTTCCTGATGCACATCTAGGGAGAGATGCATCTTGCACACGGTGGGGGTCTCTCCCCTTGCCCACTTCTATAATTCCCATTAGTGTTAATGGGAGTCTCTCCAAGTGTATCCAGGGAAAGAGAAAGCCCAAAGTGATAAGAGTATGTATTAGAAATCATATACTTTTCTTTTTATCTTTTCTTCCCCACCCTTACTTGAAAAAAAAAATTTATGAAATGAAAAGTCTTGTGAGAAGGTCTGAAGAAGGAGGAACTGCCTGGACAGCTGGGGACCCTTTGGGATCCCACGGCTCAGCCAAAAACCTTTACTTCACTTTTTAGCCTAAGTTTGTTTCTTCGTGTCTTTGGACCACGCCTAAGGCTGAGCAGCATGGGAACATGGCCGGGCCCCTACTGGGAAAACCAGTTATTTAGACCTTCTACCTCTTGGCTGGAACTGCGTGGAGGGCCTCACATGTGAAATGATGTCATCCCCTCTGCTCTAACTCCTTGACTCTCAAGCTGACACTGACAGACTGCATGGGGTGCAACATTTGACCCATTTAGTAGTTGATTTAATCTGACAGGAATGTTTCAACTTCTAAATCTCTGTTTGTCTAAATAAGTGGTTTTTAAAAGAAATCAGTCACTTTATTATTAAGTGATTTTTTTTTCCTAAAAAAAGAAAGAAATTGACTATGTTTGGAGAAAATTCTGGCCAGCTGGAGTGCCCTCTAGTGTCCATTTAAAGAATTTATTTAATACATGCTTGGGGTGGGGGTGGGATGGTGGGGTGGCCAGAAGCTTTGTTAGCTCTTGGTTGGATTCCGGGACTTGCACGCATCCCTGCTTGTTTTAGTGCTTCAAGCCCAAGTGCTAAGTGGAGAAGCCAATATGATGTCTGTCTCTCTGCCTCCTCCTCCCAT
Source organism: Ondatra zibethicus (assembly GCA_004026605.1). Classification (NCBI taxonomy): domain Eukaryota; kingdom Metazoa; phylum Chordata; class Mammalia; order Rodentia; family Cricetidae; genus Ondatra; species Ondatra zibethicus. The sequence goes on from PVIU01002019.1 coordinate 11,390, forward strand.
CCTGGTCTGCCGTCCCATTGTCCTTCTCGCTCTTCCAATTTTTAAAAATAAAAATGAACGGGGATTCTGTTAGGCTGTATTTTCTAGTCCTTGTTTATTTTCCCACAAATATAACTAAAAGGCGCATCCTAGAAATACTTAGATTCCATGTTACTCAGATACTCTTTTCTAAAAAAGAAATGTTAATGACCTTAAGGAGAATTTTAAATCTTCTAATAAATTAATTCTTTGTGAAAACCAACACTGGCTAACTATGCTAATGTGACTAGCTGTGTTGGGATGGCCAAGAAGCCTGCTGTTTGAAAACCATCTAGCAAAACTAAGATGACAGCCCTGATCTCGCATACATCTCCACATTATCCCCTCAGATTCAAAGATGACATTCCAGAGATGGAAGTTGTCAGCACATATGTGTTCTGCCTGGCTAGTGAACACATGGACATCTTATGTCTTAGTGATATTACTTGCATTCTTTTTTCCTGAACTCATCAAAACTCAATTATCATGAAATTAAAAACAGGAAGTAGTTCTCCGTGTAACAAAAGCATCCAGTGTATTTAACTGTGTGCTGTGTTCCGAGAGACCCGCACTGTGAGGGACAAAGCATTTGTTACCCAGTTACTGCGGTACTGCAGAGCAGAGAGCACTAAATAATCAATCAGTTAATGGTGTGTATGGCAGTTTGAGCACATCGCATCCATTGTGCTTGTGCCACTAGAAGGATGAGCTGATAGCTCCACTGTATGTCGCATGTTTATTCAGAGCCTAACGTCCTAGACCTGACTGACAAAAATCTGTAATGGCAGTTTCAGAGTTGCAAGACCATCGTAGAGATAACTCTGAGAGACCTCGAGTACAGAAGTCTGCTATTATTGTTATCGCTGTTATCAAGTGTTCCCAACTCTGTGAGATGGCCACTTCCCATCTCATAGATACTGCTGGTTATGCCATAAGGCCAATCGCTCTTCAGAACATGTGGCAAGGGGGCTTAGGGCTTCATAAAAAACAAGCAGAAAGCATCATGCTGTTCTGATGCGAATGCCATCGCTGCAGGGTTTAGATTAAGAATGGAAGTAGAGGGAGGCATGGAAAACTAAACCTCTTTGAAACTATCTTTATGAGCATGCTCTTGTGGGTTCACTAGGAGGTTCTGTGATTCAGACCAGGGCTGTTTAGTCTTTCCAGCAGTCTGGGATGGTCCCTTCATTTCTGTTGGTTCAAGCCATAACTCCAACTTTCTCTTTCTTTTTCTAGGAGATAGAAGCACTGATTATGCTAACTTTTACCAGGGTCTGTGGGACTGCACTGGAGCTCTTTCTGATGAGTTGTCCTTTAAGCGTGGTGATGTGATTTACATTCTTAGCAAGGTAAGAAAGTACCCCCAAAAATAACTATCAAGGGGAAATACATAGCTCAGTTCTCCTGTGCTTGAATTTATAACACGAGGGAAAAATGCCAGTCGGAATTCTTCTAGGTCCTTGTTAACAATTGGAAGTTCGCAATAATTAATTATTTTGTCAAGTGAAATATAATCAGAATTTAAACACAATCAGATAACAGGATTCAACTTACCAGTGTGTTTACCTATCACTGCAGCCCTTGGCAGGCGTCCACCTACTGCCTTCTCCAGAAACAATATACTTATGTGAAAGTTAACATTGTAAGGTATTGGGTTATTAATTATGTTTTTCTTGCTTCTTCCTTCTTATTCTTCTGTGTGCTTATTCTGAGTTGGCCTGCCATTCTCCACTGGAAGCATTGTGTTTATAGAAGTTTTTCATCTTTGTGTAAACACATTGGTGTTCCGACAATTTACAGGCAGTGCTTTTCTATTCAGACATGTTGAGGTAATTTTTTAAAGTTGAACACACTGTATTTGTAAGCACGGTGGCCAAGCATGTGGCCACAGACTCATCTTTATATTCACAAGAATCTTCATCTCTGCTTTTGGAGACGCAGGGCTGTAGAAACTTTGAGCTCTAAAACTCAGGGTACACTCCTGCTATTGTGTATGAGCTCTTTTTATTTTCATTTAAAATTTTTCCTACCATACAATAGGGATTTAAAAAAGTGTCTACGTTTTAAGACTATCTTAGCACCAAATGATGAGTGGAAATGATTTGAATATAAGCTGGGAAATGTTAAATAGGTCATCAGTCTTACATTTTAATGTGATTGATCTGAGAAATATTTTGGATTTTTAGAGGGATAAGATTTATTAGATACAATGGGCATTTGAAAATAAGGTCACATGTTGTATTTTAACAATGGATGTCTGGCACAGAAAATCTTGACCCAGTCGGTCCTAGAATCTTAGAGTGGGTATCTTAATGAAGATGGGGCTTGGTCTTGATTCTACAAAGGACACGAGTTACCAAAGTGCAGATGCAGCACTTGAGCTCTAAGACTTGATTCAGACTAGTGTTTCCCTTCCTTTCTGCTTAATTCCGTACCATAGTAGGGTTTTCACAATACCAGCACACATTCTAGGCACCAGGAATACATAGCAATACATAGCAATACATAAGCACTTGTAGGTTAAGGAATAAAGTAACTTAATACAGATACCAATGGTCACGGTTTATTAAGATACCCAAAGCCACAGCTCCTCACACAGTTTTCCCGCTCATTGGTGTGTTGTTATTTGTTGTTGTTCCCAGAAAAACGCTTTCAGTTCTTGGAAGCCACAGGTAAGTGACCGGCCCAACTATGACCCACTGCCACTACCAGGGATTGAACCCATGGCCTTTCTCCTGTTAATCAAGTGTTACAGCTCAGCTAGTGCCTCAGCCTCAGTCCCACCCCATCATTTCTCTAACTGGCTCAGACTGGTCTTGAACTTGCATCATAACCAATTTGGCTGCAAGTGTATAAAATTAGAAAGTTGACTAACTTCTCTTTGAAATTTCAGTTTCTAGGGGTCGGTGGCGTAGCCTTTGTGCTCCTTTTGCACATATGGAGCTTGCAAAGCCCACATGAATCTGTTTTTAAGGCTTTCTTCATGAGCAGCATGGGCTTGTCTCACTTCCACCATTTCCTGTCCGTGTGAAATTAAAAGTGTAGTCCTAGTGTGTGCTGGGCTTCCAGAGTGCTGAGGGTAGAAGTTCAGTTCTCAGACACCTATTTGGTAAAGACTGTAATTTTTTTGTATAAATCTGGATTTAAGAACTTGGGTTAGAGGCGGCCCACTCCCGGGCAGTGTTCACTTCTGTCTAAACAGTTATCTGGGAGAGAACTGTCCTCCTCTTCCTGACCTTCACATGGCTTGATGTTCCAACGTTAGTCAGTCTCTTGGGTTCCTTCTAGTGATGGGCATTTTAGCTGGGACTAATTTGGGTTTTTGAAAGACGAGCCAAGAAGAGCCGAGTGATTTAGTACTTGCAGTCAGTAGCTGTGAACCTCGAGAATGAGTGGGGTGCATGGTTAGGATAAAGAGAACAGCTGCCCCACTCCCTGACAATCCCCACATCCGCAGACTGCTGGGGCTGTTGACAGTCTGCCTGCTTTGGACTGAGCTCTTGTGAAGACTGTTCCCTTGCCCTGGGCAGGTTCAGAAAGGAACTCCAGAGAATCTTGCCAGTCCTTTGATTGTTGTAACCTCACAGTCCTGTCCAAATGTTGGCAAATGCAGACCATACGTTAATACTATAACTGTGTTTGATTTCCAAATGCTTAAAATAACAGATTGAGACCTCAAGATTTTCAGAAGAAAGTAATGAATTTCTGGATCAAGATAGGACCAATATTGTATATTTTTAGGAGGATAAAGCAGTTGGGTTGGTGAGAGGCTCACCAGGTAAAAGTGCCTGCATTTACCCTGACAACCTGAATTCAACTCCTGAGGCCCACACAGTGAAAGGAGGGAACTGACTTCCAAAACACTAAATAAACATTGAATTTGATTTTTTAAAAGTATAAGCAGTATAAAATACACTACTATTGTATATGCCTAGAAATTTGTTTAGTCTTAGAGTATTATCTAGATTTTTGTGATGATGGTATGAAATTTTTACCATTTTAATTTATTTTTTTACACCATCTAGTGGCTCAGAATGAGTGGTGCAGGTAATTGTAGCTAATGTGCACAATCAAAATGGTGTCATTAATTCAACTTTAAATCTAGCCATGGGTTATTACTTTCCTATTTCATGTCAATAAAGTATTAGCATTAATCATGAAAAATTTTGTTCATCATTTTGAATTGTGTGGAGACTGTATACACAGGAAGAATATATTTTAAAGAATCTAGCATAATATTTGTAGAGATATAGAAAATGAATACTTTGTGAGAAATCAGTGTCAAGACTTTTTTAATAAAATCATTTAAAAGATTTTAAAGAAATGGTACTTAATCTTAGAAATGTATTGACTTTTAATTTGAAATATTACTACTGATTTGACTGACTGACCACAAGTTTGTCAGTTTTGAATGCCCTTTTTAAATAGGCAACACAAAGTAGTTTAAGAAAAGATATATTCTTTTAATATAAATAGTTAGACAAATAAAAAAATAAAATGTCATGCTTTCTAATGAAGAGTGTTCTACTTTTGTAAAAATAATGATCGAAAACATTTCACTAATTTGTCAGTTAGACTATTTTCATTATACAGCTCTATGGAATACTAATACAGCTTTATTTTTAGATTTCTTTTTTCCTTCCTTTCCCCCTTCCTCCCTTTCATCTCTCTCCCCTTCTCTCCCTCTCTCCTTTCTTCCCTCCCTCCTTCCCTCCTACCCTCCTTTCTTTTTCATGGAACCTTGATGGCATGTCAGCTGTGTGCTCAGTTAGCCTGAGGGTGACTTACTTATTTTCAGCCTCTTTTGAGAGTTATACAAATCTTAACCACCACCGCCACCCTTTTTTTTTTCTTCAGTAAAAATCAAATGTTGCAATAAAGAAGAGCAGGCAGACACCCTGCCCTTCCCCTTCCCTTTTTTACGTTTTCCAATTAGCAGCTGTCATGTGACCCTCAGGCTGAGCTAGCTTCTCCTTCAAAGTATCTGGCATTTTCTTAGTTTCAACCTTTGACCCTCACTAATAATAAATCTAAATACTGTTCGCTTTAAATGAAGTATCTTTTTGCTCTATCATTCTCTTCAAATAAGGTTGATACTTTTTAAAACATGTGTTAAAATAATTCAGTATTTCAATGTAGATTTAAAAATCTTTTTTCTTCTCCTACAAAAAAAAAGGCAACACATTTTCATGGACAGATGAAAGTATAATTTGTGATTTTTATGATAACTGTTTTGTTGGTGAATTAACTCTGAAACACACAGCATAATCTCAGATTTTTTTTAAGAGAGGAAAAGCCATGTTAGAGGTAGAAATCTTTTAATTTTTAATTTCAGTTGTTGGCTGGAATCCAGTTGTTTAGAAAATCATGCTAAATATTTTACTATCTGTATCTCCATTTTATGTTTCCCAAACCATGGACATAATCTGGTAGCTAATAGTATTTTTCTGGAATCATGTTTGTGCAATATTCTAATTTCATCAGTGGGTTCCAGGTCACATAACAGCAGGCCAACTCTTCTGCCCACATTCCTCTTTGGTCCTGCGGGTCTGGCTTGCTGCTTTGCATTATATCCTTTGGCAGTTTATCTTTCAATCTGTACTTGTTAGTACATTGCTAACCACATTCTCAGCCTTACTTTTCAAGCAATAAATTATGTTTAGAGTAGAAACAGACAAGCTATCCTTCTGCAGGAACGAGGCATGCTACTGAGGACTCTAGGATATTTTCTTTCATCAGAGGCACACATGACTTTAGCTTTGAAACCTTAAAAAATATTTTATTAAGACCAAAACAGGAAATGTGGATAAAACAGTGGTTATGAATGTACAATAAAATGCGTTTGAGGTTGTGTTGGTTGGAGTTGTAGGCAGTACTTCAGTGTGTTTGGTTGATATTTCCCCGTGATTGGTAAATTGTGACTGTGTTGAACATTTGCTTCTTGTTAGAATATAAAGATTTACTTCGTATGGCTTTGGGACTTCAAACCTGTAAAATAAATGAATCAAAAAAAAATAAATGAATCAAAAGTCTCACTGGCAGGAGAAACACAAAATTGGTTTTTGTTTTAGTATCTAGTTATTCCAGGTTGTCATTTGTGACCACTGAAGAGTGATCAGGACAGATCATGGGGTCAGCTGTGGTTGATACTGATCTAGCCCCAAGTGTAATCAGATTTTGTGGCCTTTTAAAAAGGAGGAATGTTTTTCTCTTGTGATTGTGTTTGCTTAGACCTGACAGCCTTTTGTTTCTGTACTGCTCCTCTGGGTGCTAGGGTCCAAAGCATCATGTAACCCACCTCCTCCTCCATGCCTGCCTCTCCAGCCGTAGAAGCTCTCGGTTGACTTGCTCCAGTCCCACTCTCAGAACTCCTCCTGCTTTTGCAAGCATCATATTCAAATATTTCCCCATTTCCTCCTCCACAGAATGGAGGCAGCCTTCTTTGCTGGGCCAAGGCTGATGGGTGAAAAGGAATATAGCTGTGGAGGCCCACTGGTGGCCCAGTGCTTGCAAGGACTTGAAAGAGGATGAGCAAGAAGACAGTGTCAGAGGTTCCTGTGAGCATTATAGCATGGGAGGGGCCGCCTTGAGAAGTACCCAGGTGGCAGGGTCTACAGGAATTTAATTCTGTGCTAAATAACCAGGCTTATCAGAAGCAAACCAGAGCTATGAAGAAAAGCATCACATTGTGAGTTTTTTCTTATGTTTAAATTTCTGTTTTTAATCTTAAATTGAACAGTCTGTGATCTCTTATGTCCTTTTGCCCCAGCCCTACTCAGAAATCAAGAGCTCACTCACACCGTGCGTGCCATTGCACGCTTTGCCTTTACTCCCTTGCGATGTCTCCCTCACCGCTGTAACAGGAAGCTAGAACCTCCTGCGTGGTTGTTAGGTGGGAGAGAGTCGAGACAGATTGCTGATTAAGGAACGTTGGGATGTAGCCATCAAGAAATCAAGAGCATATACTGCTCTTGCAAGGCCTGAGTGGTTCCCAGCTCCAAGTAGCTCACAATAGCCTGTAGCTCCAGCTCCAGAGGGATCTGATGCCTCTGGCCAGGTAGACAGCTGCACACATGTGACTATACTCCCACATACACGTAATTAAAACAACCTTTAAAAAGAAAAGCCTTATAGAATAGGTGTTTAATAAATTAACAAGTGACACGTGTTCATAGCTGAATGGTTAGCTATTAAAAACAAAAACAAAACTAGAAAAAGTTCCAATATTCTAATACTTGCTTTTTTTTTTTTGGCAAGATCTGATTACTTTGCTTTTTCCTTACTTTGTTAAAACACTGACCAAAAAACATCTTGAGAAGAAGACTTTCTTTCAGTTCACATTTGTAGACCCATCGTTTGGAAAGTCAGGGCAGACACGGCAGAGCAAAGCTGCCAGTGGCTCGCTCTCCGGCTCAAGCTCAGCTACCTTTCCTGGCAGCCCTGACCCACCTGCCTAAGGATGGTGCCTCTCACAATGGCCTAGACAGTCAGAGTAATGTCCCACACACATGCTCGCAGGCCAGATGGTGGAGGCCATCCTTCCCCAGGCTTCTGCTTCCCAGGAGACTCTGGGCTGTGTTAGCTGGAGGGGCAGGGCGGAGACGGCAGCCAGAGTGCTGTTTTGGTGGTTTGGTGGTTGTGCTCCTGGTGCTTTGCTTTCATAATTCCGGGAGAGGGAGGAGAAAGTGATGGGAGGTGGACACACAGTACAGTGTCCCAGGCACCTGCTGAGCGTGGTGCAGTTTGCACCGTACTTTAAGGAACGAATCTGTGCTTCAGTCTCACAGGTTAGGAAGTTGATGCCCAGTAAGGTTTTTATGTAGCAATTACCCACAGACACAGCTAGTCAGTGCCTTCTCTGGGACTCAGCACTGATCCTACCCTTTTCTTTCCCATACTGGCACTATGTGAACCTTCAGGTGAAAGGTTGCCTTTTTGACATTTTATATCAGAAGGTTAATGGCAAATATCTCATCCCAATTCTATATAACATAGATGGTTGAAATTATTCTTTTTTTTTTCCTCTCAACAGCTATTTGTTGAGCACCTTCTGTACAGAGTACTAGTCCGAGCCAGATCCAGGGAAGCTCTGAGTGACCTCCCTTCCAGGATCCTGAGCTGGGTGGCAGAGGCAGCCAGGCTGAGAACAGAACTGCTAATAACGCCCTCCTGGGCTGCATCCGTGCAGGGGAGGCGGGAGAGGAGGGAGCACACACTGCAGTGATTAAGAAACGGTTTTAGGAAACTGGAGCACAAACTAGAACTTCACTTTGCTCATTCGACAAGTATTTAACTGTTTGCTTAGTTTTTGTGTGCACTAGAAATAATCTCTTGTACCCTGATAGGCAGGCAGAGGAACGCTGTGGAAAGCAAGCCAGTCTCACCTTTCCAACCCAGTTTTCCCTGTCTTATGCCTCTGCTGTTTTCCTCCAGTGTCTTGGGTTAGTCACACCTGCTCTCCCCTGGAAAACGTGCACAGACCCTGTACTACGCTTTTCATTCCATTTAGAGTCTCCATGCTCGTGGTTTTTCTACATAAAATTGCAAGACCCCACCATAGAATCAGGCGCTTCTCCATAGTCAACATTAGGATTACCAGCTTTCCTTCCCACTCCCTCTCCCCTGCCCCTCCTCTCCTGTCCTCCCTGCCTCTCCTTCCTTCATTCTGAACTTCCTGATATAAACACCACGTCTTTAAGTATTTTTGTATTTAGCCAATACAATGGCATATATTTAAAATGCATTTACTAAGTTATAGTTAAAAATAGGAAAGACTTCTGACTTCTTAAGAAAATATGGATTCACAAAGCTAAGGGACCATTAGTGCAAGTCTTTACAAGTGAAGAGATTAAAGCTCAACATAATTGGGGAAAACCAAATAAAGACCAAGGGTGGAAGACGTACACCCGCGGAGGCTTTCAAAAATGATGGGTTTCTGCAGCGGGACTTGTACCTTGAGCCTGCGCTGCCTGGAAACCAAACTCAAAACAGAAAAGCTAGGGAGCTGAAATTCCTTTCAGTCTAAAAAGGAGAGCCTTGACTTAGCCCAGCACTGGCTGCTTTGAAATGCTGTGTTCACACAGGAATCTCTAGACTGCATGGATGATTGAGCCTCAGAAACTTTTTCCAATAAGTACAAAAAAAAATGGACAGGGGCAGGGAATGACCTCAACAATAACAAAAAGTTTATAAAATTGTAACTGAAGATTTCATTAAGGACATTTTGCAAGGACCTAAGTATATAATAATTAGACTTACTGATTTCTATGAAGTTGGATTATTGTAGTCCCAGTGAGGAACAGAAGTATAAAAAGCAGCTTGGAGATTACCCAGAAGTCCCTGCTTCATTTACAGCAAGCTGGGAAGACAGAAGATGAACTCAAGATGGAGATGAGCTGACAACCACACAGATGCCTCTCCCGAGATACCGACTGCCCCTTAGCAGGGCTGTGCCCTGACATTGTCAGTGCTTGATCCAACTCAATTTACTTCTTCAGAGAAAGGGAATTAGGTGGTCCTGGTTCCAAAGGAGACAGATATCTTTCTTTCTGAAGATCAGGAGAGAGCTCTTTAGACAGAGCATCTCATTGAGTGTTTTGGAGAACAGTAGCCAGCAGTCTGCCACAGGCAGGAGCCACATGCTTCAGATTACATGAGCTCCCTGGTCATGGATCAGAACAGGTGTTTGGAGAATGACTTTTAGATAAATGTATATGAAGAAACATGTACTCCTATTAGAAATTGAATTTCTTTTAAAAATTAGACACTGGGTACACCGTGCAATGTGAGCATGGGTCCAGGCTATTATCCGGTGTCTAACTTACTGAGCATCTATTACATATCCAGTATCATGGGGCATAGAGAAGAAAGCAAGGTCTTAACTATGACCTCAGCAAGTTTGTTCTTTGAAGGGGTAAAACTGAGGTATGTTAAATCCACTGGGGAATAAAAGCTCAGCTTGAAGTAACAGGTGTTAGTGTGTGTCCAGTAATTCAGCATAAAAATCATGACAGCTGAGTGACCGAATTGGGTCTTGGGCACTGGACAGGATTTGGCTAAGGGAGGGGACTCCCTGGGAAGGGAGCTCCATTCACAGGCAGGCTTGGATGCAGTAGCTGGTGTGACCAAGCTGACCAGAGAAGTGACAGGAAGCAGGGCTACAGAAGGAACAGGCTAGGCAGAGCATTTTGCGGTTACTATCCTGAGGAGAGAGCCACAGTTTTTAAGCAACAGAGTGAACAGATGCACAGTTTCCTGTAGGATCAGAGGGGCAGTGGTGACAATGAAGTGGTTCTCAGGGAGGTGGTGAAGGCCTGCCCTGGAGCAGGGACAGCTGGGCAGGGTGGGTAAACCCAGGAGCAGTCATGGAGATGTGAATTGACAAGCCCTGACACTCCAGCCCCCTCTGCTGAGCTTTACCTGAAGTCTCTTCTTGCTCAGCATGGCTATGAAGCATCGGGCAGAATGGCCATATGTACCTCACACCGTTGAAGCTGTCGACTGTGAAAACGTAAATTGTTTGTCAGATCTCAGAGATGTAAACTGAAATTTGCGAGGAGAATTAAACTCTTACTATATGCCTTCTTGCTTATCCATGTTTCTCCTGCTAGTAAATGAAATGGATGATGCAAAAAGAGAAAGAATTCTATGAATCGGGAGAACTCAGTCACACCTGAGTCGTAAATAATAAACCAGGGAACTGGATCCCACAGCCATTGCAAACTCAGCAGAGCTCTGGGAAACATCTAGTAGTGGGATTTGGGTATTATGGAGAGCCATAGGAATCAATCATATCCATATCCTCCTTCAGCAGGTCAGGAAGCCACTGACATAATGAGAAAAAGAAGAATTCATAAAAGTTCATAAATACACGTGCGCATGTACACACACACACACCTAAAGATAAATTTGAAGCAAGCCTTTTATATTTAAAACATTGACTTGGTTTCCACATTGCTACTATTAGAAAAACTTACCATAGTGAATATATGGAAAATAAAGGTTATCGATTCTTAAAGTCACCATGCTTAATATTTTGTGAATGAAGTTACTTTGATTTCACATGTTCTGAAACACGGATGTATGTTCCAACAAAGGGCATAGCGGCAGCCCAGCATTTGAAGCACTTGTTGACCGTCCCTAGACCCCATCAGCGCCTTGGGTTTCTGTGAAGCAGCATTTGTTCACTGTCTGATTTGCAGAAAGTGGATTAACATGCTTGAGAAAGGAGGGCCTGGCACCAATAAGGATTTAAGTAAACTTGGGAATCTTCTTTAAGTATAAAATAATGCACCAGCAGGGAGGGAAGACTGAGTCAATAGGCAATTGTGAGTATGTGTTTACTATTGTGTTAGGTGAAGTCTGTTTCTCTTCGTCAAAGTTGGTCCTTTTCCCCAGCCTTACTGCACAGCCACGTTCATTTATCGCCCAGTAAATATTAACTATAAACAAATGAGATGACTTTAGTGGGTTGACAGTTGTGACATGGGTGTCAGACTGCAAGCATTCATTGCCGTCTTACTATTATTTCCTGGATTATTAGGGGAATTTGACTTTGTTTTTTTGCTTCTGACTGCCATGTTACATTTTGCCTGGAAGCCATCCATTTCGCTGATAGCTAGCGAATTCCTTTTGAGTGCTATTTTTATACAGTAAGCATCACTACACTTCTGGATCTTGATAGCATTACTGCGGGAGCAGAAAGCGGCTTTGTGTTAGTAATTACCTAACATTGTCAGAAGCTGACTGCAGGCCTCTTCCTAGCGATAACAGAATAACCACATAATGTAGCTCTATAGCACATGATTAATAGAAAATAATTACACGTCCTACAAAGGGATGCAATATTTCTTATAAATTGACTAAAATGGTTTCCTGTAGATTAAAGGACTCTTCATTATTTTATCAGTCCTCCTGAGGTAGTCACTTGCCTATGTTAGAATTTCAGTTGAGGGTGAAGGATACCAGATGGCAGACCTCGTACCTGAGATCTTGAGTGCCGTCAGATGACGTGATGTTTCCTAACCTGTCAAGATTTAGATGGCAGTCTGGTATGGGCCTTCCTCTCTCCCTCTCGCCTCCCCCTTCTCTTATTTTCTTTTTTATTTATTAATAATGTTTGAAAGGTATCTTTTAAATGATCCACCTGTGACTGTCTAGAACGATGCTATAATTAGTATGTGGATTTTAAGACCACACAGTATTTATTGACGGCATCGTTTCCACCATTAACCAATCTGTCATTTATAATAACATATGTTTGGGGCAAAGAGGCTGATTTTGTCCTTTGGAAGGAAACATTGCAGGGTGTTGGATCTTGAGGCTGAAGTTTAGAAAACTGTTATAGTCCAAGGAGCATTTTCACCCCAATTTATGGGCTGCAGATGGTTTAATTGGGATTCATGTTGCTCAGGAGAGCTCATGCTCAGGTGGTGGGGATGGAAGGAGCGCTCCTGTTTGCAGTCTCGTGACTTATTTTGTAGCTGCAGTGCACAGCCATAAATCTGTCTCCTAGATTTTTGTCCCACTCAATTTTATCTTCTCTCTTAATTTCACACAGGAGTATTATGTTTTTATTATTTATAAATATAAAACAATATTCTGATTTTTATTGTTACCATTTTCTGAATGAGATCTGATATTTTTTAGAGCATTTTCATGGGGTGTGCATTTCATAAGTTTTTTGGTTATTTTAAATGAAGTGAAGCATTTAGGATTACTGTAATGTAACACTTTTCTTTGAATGTTACATGTAAGGGATCCGTTTACAGCTGAGGAACACCCCCCCCCATCTACTACTATGCTTTCTAGTTAATTACCCCTATTGTTCTACCATATATAGGACCAGACTTTCTCAAGTAAAGTCTCTTATCTGCCCTTGGTCAGTGAGATCTTAATTTGAGGGTTTATGCTCTTCTCAAGTAGAATATTAAAAAGCTCTATGAACTTCCTGACTTGTATTTTGAATCTGACTGTTGTCTCCCAGGATGAGCCCCGTTCCTTAATAGCAAGTTTGTGTTCGTGGTCTGTCCTCCCACAGGGTTCTTTCTGTGTCTGCTATTCTCCTGTTGGCAGGCTAGGCCCTTGCTCTTCTTATGTAATCAGTTTTTTTTTAAAAAAAACAAAAAACAAAAAAAAAACAAGACTGGTATTGGGTAAGAGTTTTCACACTCAGACTTACACCCTGTTAGTTTGCTCTGGTGTCTTACAGTGCAGACCTTTGATCTGTAGACGCTTACATACATTTGTTTTCTTAGGCATTAGGCTCCAGCTGTACTCATTGCCTTAAACACCGAATAAGGGTGGTTTTATTAGGTGCCTACTAGGGTACAATGACTGCTAGTCCAGCTTTCAGTAAGTTGATATTTCCTTTTGATAAATGTGCCTTTTATAGATTATACGCATCATCGTTGAGTTCTGGACTCAGTGTTCTCGTTGCTTAGACAGTTTTGTCCTCTAAAGTCACACTGTCAGCGAACTTTTAAATTCAACACCTTTAGTCCACCTGCCTCAAGAGCCAGTGCTGCATCCATATGAGAACAAGAAACAACAGGGTTAGCCTTTTTGCCCCCTCTCCTTCCCTTTGTTCTTCCAATAAGCCTAATTCTGCTATTGCCCACCACAGAACCCATAGTTTTTTTTTATCCTTTAATTTATAGGTAGACTGTCTGTCAATACATACATGCTAATGTTGCTACATTTGTATTGAAGAATAGCATAATTTTCCTTGTGATGGTCAATAGCATACAAATCAATATGAATGTTAAGCCTGCATGCCTATCAACCCTCCCTCCTCACATATAACTCAATGTGCATATGCACATTTATCTATGACTCAGATGTTAGAAAATCAGAACCTATTGAATTACTTTGGGGATTGATTTTAAAATTTTATCTTATATGAAAAATTAAATTTGGGTCCTAATGCTTGTGCAGAGTATTGCTTTTGGAAGATATTGTTCTTGAAACTTGTAATTCATTTTACTTGTTTGTATCTCACTAAACATAAATAAATTTGAGATAAAAATACATTAGTCAATCTGGCAGACATATGAGGCCAGTTAAGGAGGGTTCACAATGCCTAGAGCAATGGTGTGTCTGTCAGTGGAGAATAAAGCAGAGAAGAGGAGGCCTCTGTTTGTGTATCCCACATTGTAAGGTGTAGAACACCTCATCAGTCACTGTGTTCACAGATTAATATTTTGCCTTTCAAGCTAGAGAGACTTTTGTTTCCTATTGATCTTCCATTCTGTGAGCAAACCTCATATCACTACCCAAGCTTAGGCAGTCCGGAATCAAGAGAAACATCAAGCTTTGGGATATTATTTTCAAGAAATCCACTTGTGAATGATTTTGTCTTGGTATTTGTGAACTTTCACTACTTTGCTTATTCACCATTTTATCACTTCAAATGTATTAGATTTTCTTAAGAAGGGTGTGTCTCTGAATTCCAAACCATCGAAATTTCATTAGAAATTATGAATTTGCCATCACACACACACACACACACACACACACACACACACACACACACACACACCCCACACAAGTGATTTTTATCCTTCTAGATAATAAACCTCTTGAAGGTACATATAGTTCCCCCAGCTTCCTGGCTTTAGCCTTACAGCTAGGAGCCAGTACACAGGGCTATACTGTCTGGAGAGACTAGGAGCCCAGAACCTAGCTCCTGCACCTCTCTTTTCCTGTGACCTTACACGAGCCACCGCTCCTGCATTCTGCCAGAGTAATGAACAAGTTTGTACTTGCCAACAGCATGGCTGGTGTGTATGTGTGTGTGTGGGGGGGTGGTTAGTTTGGTTTGGTTTTGGTTTGTCCATAAACAAAAGAGATGGAAATGTTCCATTTGCAGCTCCAGTGCTTGTAACTTTATAAAAAGAAACATTTCTAAGAAGTTGCATATAAGCAGTATTGTGTTTACACCAACCTAAAGGTTAATACTGCATATTGTTTTCAATTAGGAATACAATAGATATGGCTGGTGGGTAGGAGAAATGAAGGGAGCCATTGGCTTGGTGCCTAAAGCCTACGTAATGGAGATGTATGATATTTGAGAGTCCGGGTAAGTACATTTTAATCCAATATTCTGTAATAGCTCTTATGTTCTCTAGGTCTCTTTCTTCTGAGGCTTTGCCTTTTCAAGTCTTTGTAGCCTTCTGATAACATAAGCATGGTGCCCCAAATCTGTTTTTGTTTGGGTTTTGGTTTGGGTGTTTTGTTTTGTTTTGTTTTGCTTCATCTTTAATTTTTAAAAATAACTTTAGAGAATTTCCTTTGGGAGCAAACAGGCAATGTAGGGAATGTCCTCTGATAATAACCAGCTGTGTTTTCAGACCTCCTCCTTGCTAGTGAATGCCACTTTTATGGCTTCTGAGGAAATGAATTGAGAAATGTTGAGCAAACATTCATTTTTGTTCAGCTAAAATGTTATTTTTTTTCTAAGCAGGAGAAATAAATCAACATTTTTACTGAAAAAAAAATAAAATGAACTTTTTATAAAAATCAACTTTCCCTTTTTGCCCACAGGGAAGTCTTCTGTCTGTCTGCACGTGCTCTGGATTTGGAAACCCCCAAAGCCTAAGTGATTGACGCAGAGCTGCCTTCCTTTGGTTGAATATTCCTGTCTCCTCTGCTGTTCTATGTAGTCACTCATTAAAGTACTCTAGATGTCAGATTAAGTTAGATACAAGCAGTAGGTATAAGACCTGTTGCTGTTTTGCAAATAATAATTAGTATTAATTTACCCATTTGGTTTGTGTGGGAAAACTCACGGTGATTGTATTCTACTCTTAGTCACTGAAGCTGCCAATGACGGTTGCTGTTTCTTCGTCTTTGGGCATCAGTTATTCTTAGTGTTACATATAATTTCATCGACTGTAAGTTTTGAGTCGATACTGAAGACTTCTTTAAAGCTGTGTGGACGACTTAATAATTTTGTCAAAGAGTAATAACATGTTTTCATTTTTAAAAAAAGTTGTACAAATTGGCTAGTTTACCTGCTGTCAAGTAAGAAAGAAAAAAAAGTGATAGCATTTCAAGTAGAGGGAAAGTGGCAGTGTGCTGTCACTTGGTACACAGTGTAAACCAGAGCTAGGTTTGGGCAAAGTACTTCAGTACCTTAATTTGATTATGGGCTTGACAGTGTTTTCTACTATAATTTTATTTAAACTTAACAGAATCAAAGATTCATAAGAAAGCCCATTTTACTCCTGATGCAACGGCATAAACAACTTCAGCATGTTTTCAGAGTACGAGGGCACGACGGGCTCCGCTAGCTTCCTGCCTCGCCATTGCCACGCTGTCACGCTCCCGCTGTTAAACAGCAGCCTGACCAAGTCTCCTGTGTGCTTCTCCAGATCAAGCAGAAAAGAAGGGCTCAGAATGGCAGCAGTGAACAGCAGGTGAATGGAAGGGTAGGTTAACCTGCTGTCTCATAGGTACCTGTTGCTGTGCGGGTAAGGCTTGCAGAATCCTGTGTGTCCCCTTCCATACAGAGTTGAAATCATAGCACTTTGAACTGTCTCTGGAGATGCCAGTGCAGCCTTATTCTGTATCAAATGCACAGTGGTTGGATATTTTGCAGTAGATGTGATCTACTATTGAATAGTCAGTGCTTTAGCAGGTCCTAGCTTTTGCTTAGCTTTTCAGAGAGGAATGCAAATGAGCTGATAGTATTTTAAGTCTCCACTATCTGTGTACAAGTCTATTTACAAGCAATAGTAGAGAGTGTTTATTCTGTAAATGTTGTGATCACTTGGTTTCAAAACTAAAAGAAAAAAACCCTTAACTTTAGGGGTTGTGAATAAACCCAACATTGTCCAAGTCTTCAGAAATTACATTTGTACAAGTACCCTTTTCCTATTAGAGTGTCATTTAAATAGGTTAAAATCACCTTGGCAGAAGTTAGGCAGGTAGAAACGAACTCAGTGGACTGGCTTTCAGTGCCTGTGTGGTTGAAAAGCAAAAGCCTGGCCTGTGTCTGCAGGTTGTGTGCCTTTAACCTAAGTGGCCAGGAGATGGCAGCAGCTCGTCATTTGCACGGGACCCACTTGGGAACCCCTCCCCCACTCAGGCAGCCTGAGAAGCCCTTAGATTTTGCCTCCTTTTCCAGTTATTCCAGGAGAGGGAGTCCTTTGCCAACTGATGGCCAGCATTTCCAGTACAGAAGCATGGTGCTGCTTCTGTCCATGCTGCCTCTGGCCTTTGTTCTTTTTTTAACCTGAATATACATGGGAGAAAGAAGGTTGGAACCAAAGGCTTTTAAAATTGGGAGAGACAAGAAAAACTGCTGTTCCTTGTGATTGGTCAGTGCTTTCTGTTCACTTGGTGCACTCGTTCTTGTGCTGTGAGGAAGTTTTGCTCCACCCTTGACAGTACATCACATTTTCCTCAAGATCGTAATAACATCATTAATGTGAATTTAAACAACGCAGCTTGTTAGAAAATATGCTAATTGTTATGTTCTCATTATGTTTGCTTAGCTTTTATTTGTTTTTCTATGAACAGTTAGAGAGCTAATTTTTTTGAAAGGTGATTGTAAGTCATATTTTATATAGCATTTTGCTTGATCGTTTGCTCTGTACTGAATTTGTACTCTGTTGCCATTAGATCTTACAATAATGTTCCACTCTGCAAATTTTTAAGGTTCAAATAAAGTTTAATTGTTTGCAAACTGTTATGATGCTAATAATTCAACAGCCTGCTGTGTTACTAATGAAATTACTTTGTTATGATTAATTTGGAAAATAGTGTGTTGATTGTAGTAATTAAGCACAACAAGGTGAAGTAAATGATTCTAATGCCATCTGGCCTCCAAACTGAATGAAGAAATGAAATAGGGCTGTCATCTGAATTTATTCAAAGAAGTAAGCATCATACAAATGACTTTCGTTGCTATAGGGTTTATACTTAACCACAGCTAACTCCATTCCACTTCACTACTTTGTGGCATATGACATGGTGTTTTGTTTTGTTTTGTTTTTTTATGGAAAATAGTGTTGGCTGGTCCAGCAGTTGTTCTGAATACTGGTTTTAAACTGATTATTTTAATCATAACTTAATTACAGATAATTACATACAGTACATAGGATCATAAAGGAAGAATCACTTTTCAACCATCTGTAGGTGAAACAGATACATGTGGGCCTTTTGTTTTCTGTCAGTGTATGAGCACGTTAGAGCTAGCCCTGCGCAAGCAGCACAGCTCCCTTCAGTTGCTGTGGCAGCGTTTGTAGGTAAGGCTTTACTACAGCTTCTTCCCTGACTTTCCTCTCACCGACTCTGATACCACCTAGAGTCAGGATTAGAAACAGAACTATGTCACACACCAGAGATTCAGATTCAGAGAGCAGTCACAGGACAGAAGCTGACCTGAACGGAAGTATGTGTTGTGTAAGAATTTGAACTTAGTCAGTGGTGCTGAGTGAAGCGTTGTGAGTGTGGATCACAGCGCCACCAGACCCCGGGCCAAAGGACAGTTGCTGTTTCAGAGGTGACAGCCATCCAGAGCAGCCTTGACCACACGGCGAAGCAGGAATGATGAGATAAAAACATGATCAAGGCTTGGGAGGCCCAGCAACATACAGAGGTTAGAAGGTATATACATACATTCTGTAAAAAAAAAAAAAAAAAAAAAAAAAAGTTTGTCAAGCATAGTGACATTGTCTGTCACTAAAATCTTGAGTATTTAAAATACAGAAAAACAAATCAAGTCTTGTTTTTTCCCTTACCATTTTAACCTATATTCAAATACATAGCAATTTGTCCACTAACTGAGAAAGCTCATGCCATCATGAACCCGCTGCCAGAATATCTGTTAGAATCCCTCTGATGTCAGACACACTTACAGAGTGGTGTGATGACAGTAACATGAAATGGCATTTCAGTCATGCTACATTTAAAGTGCCCTCCCGTGTTTTACCAGTAGATCCTACTCTCGTCGCTTAGATACAACCACGAAATGTGGTGCACCATGGTGCAGGGCATCTGCTATGCTTCAGAAAACCAACTTGATACCCTACAATAGGTTAAGACCTGAGATTTAAGAAGGTGGGGGACCTGCTGGGCGGTGGTGGCACACGCCTTTAATCCCAGCACTCGGGAGGCAGAGGCAGGCGGATCTCTGTGAGTCTGAGACCAGCCTGATCTATAAAAGCTAGTTCCAGGACAGGCTCCAAATGCTACAGAGAAACCCTGTCTCGAAAAAAAGAAGGTGGGGGATTTGACCTCTGTACCCAGAAAGAGAAACAAAACCACACAACCTTCCTGCAGTTGGCACATCCACTTTCCAAGGGTTCTCTTTCAATACATAGGCAGCCTTTCTCACCAAGGCTTTAGCAGCTGGGCCCCTGACTACATCATTGTGAGCACCAGGTTTGTCAGGAACCCAGTACAATGAGAGCGTAAGTGACTTCGAAGTTCAGCTATGGGGCTGCGTTAGCCATTTGTTAAGGTTGTGTGACTTTCAAATGAGAGACACGGGTGGCCCAGGGAAGCTTGGAGCAGACACATAGCTCTTCTTTCCAGACCATTCCAAGTTACCACTGCCTTCCTCCCTCTTAGGTGTTGTCCAAAGAGCCTGTCTTCCTACCTCGTATCCTGGAAACAGGATTTGTAGATTGTCATTGTGCGTGGATCTGATAGAAACATCTGGGTCAAGTGTGGTGGCACACGCCTATGATAGGGATGAGTGTGTCAAAAGTTATAGGCCAACCTGGGCTACATAGCATCATCCTATGTCAAAAAGAATCAATAAAGGAACAATCCTGAGAAGAAAAGTTCACAGATCCAACTATAATTTAATGATTGTCCTCAAAACGAAACAAAACAAAAAACCTCCACCCTCTGTTTTCTCAGAAGTCATGTGGTTATGTTAACTTGGGTGTTTGTGGCCCCAGATGAAAGGAGCCACTGTGGTAGCCAGCCCTGGTCATACATACCCCCGCTCAGCTTCAACCCCAACGTTTGGAAGGGGCCTGAGCATATGGCACACTTGTGCATACAGCAAAGCTGTGGAGACAGACATCTCCCCAAAGCCCTTCTCTCTAGTGTTTTCTTAGCATCTCGACTATGGATGCTATTTCCCTGGTCCTCTCCCCCCTTGTTTCCAGAGTTTTCCTTCTTATTATCCATTCCTCACAACAGTAATATAGTGCTACACTTGTCTGTTTTCTCTTTGTTGGCCTCAACTTCGTAATATAAAAATATCACTCCTGTTAGAGTGAAAGCAGGTGCCACGTGAAGCTCGAGCCGCAATTTACCTCTCATTTGAGAAAAATGTCACACAGGTACTCTCCGAGGAGGAAATTAATGACACCAAAGTCTGCCAGTTACAAGCAAGTGCCTCAGACTAGGACAGGAGTCCCACAAATAAGCCGATCCCCACATTCTGCCTTCCTCCCCCAGCCCCATGCAGTTCGTTATAAAACTGCTCCGTCCTTACCTGTCACGTTCAATGTGCTGATAACAATTTAATAGTAGTAGCAGACGTCACTGGGTGTTTACTGTTTGTTATGCTGTGTGCTTTTTCAGTCCTCTCAACAGCCCAGGTGGCGAGCTCTGTTTGTCACTCCTTTTCCTGATTAGAAATTTTGCCTCAAGGTCCTAGGAAATAACGCAGTAGGCTGATCCAGCACCCACTCCCCTTCCCCTGAATCCAGCACCATTGAAGTGAGAAGTACAGTGTGGGACTCAGACGGTGCACACAGTAGGAGCTCGGCAATCCCTTGGTGACAGTGATGATGGCTGCAGTCTTACACATGAGAAGGTGCCAGCCTACGCCTGGACAACCAGACAGTCAAATTCAGCTCTTCTCCTAGTTGCAGCGAACACACTTTGATGTGGGGAACCGCCCCGCCCCGCCCCGCCTCTAGCCCAGCCAAAAGTGAGTCAGCTCTGGCTGCAGGGTCAAGAAGACCAAAGAGACTCTTTCCTAGTCAGCCTTTCCCATTCCCCACTTCCTCATACAGACTCCCCAGGAACCCTGGCCGAAGCCCAGAGCGGGCTCTAACCTGATTGCTTCTGTGTCAGGTACTTGTTTTTGGGTGAATAGATTTTAATAGCCAAGGCTTTTTTTTTTTTAGGTCAGTTTAAATGTTACTTATTTATTTATTTATTTATTATGTATACAATATTCTGTCTGTGTGTATGCCTGCAGGCCAGAAGAGGGCACCAGACCTCATTACAGATGGTTGTGAGCCACCATGTGGTTGCTGGGAATTGAACTCAGGACCTTTGGAAGAGCAGGCAATGCTCTTAACCACTGAGCCATCTCTCCAGATCCCTAAATGTTACTTGTGAACTGTTCAGTCCTTAAAGTCACTAAACAAATATTATAAAGCGCATGCAGTCTTGTAACTGAGTGATAGCAATGTCTGAGGCAAGAGTTTGTCTTAGGGAATCCCACTGAACTCTCTGGTACCCAGGCCCCGGATGTTTGCACATGAAGGCTCATTCTGTGCATACCTGCATTCCCACACAGTACCTTGTACAGGGCTCCACAAACGGAGTTTTCTGATGTGATTTTTTTTTAAAGAAAAAAAGTTATTTATTGACCTATTTTGTTGTGATTGGAGGTTTGGTGGGGTGGGGAGCAGAACGGTTAGTAGTGGAAGAGCCGGCATTGACTGTAGCGCTCTGGAATCTAGCCAGAGGACAGAGTAAAATTAAGTTCTTCATGCTGCTTTTCCTTTAGCGAGTTCTCTGAAATATTTTCACAACTGGCACCCACAGTGTTCTTTCCAAGACAGAGTGAATGGCTTTGGGTGATCCTGACAGCAGATGACACCCAGGTAACCAAACAGGCCCAGCTGGTGTAAAGCAAGCTCTCCTCCACAGGTGAGTGCGTTCTTCCTTCCTACTTCCCACATCAATGCCTGTGGCCTGTGACATTTGTCACTCCATCCTTTCCTTGTTCCACGTTCTTCCTCCTCTTTCAGCCTTCCCAAAACTGTCACACGAGGCATGAGCCATGACAGCCATCATGACTTTGTTCTCTACATGAAATCTGTACGTAACTGCTGAACCCGTTCCCTGAGTCCCAAACTGCAGACCTGGCACAGCCATCATGAGTGGGTGCCGCTGTCTTCCCTGTAGCTCTGCTTTGGCTGCCCAGCATCTTCGATTCATTCTTTACTATCATCTCTGGGCTTGCTATTTCTCTTCCTATCTAATTAAATGATTCCACTTTGAATAATTATATTTAAGTGCCAACAGCAGAAGAGGGGCATTGAAAATACAGAGTTCACCGGCCTTTCCCAAGTAGATTCGTCGTCAGAATGAAACAGGATGAGACACAGGGAAAAAGAGCCGCAGGTAGCCTTATCTTGGCGTGGCTCTTAGGAGGGTAAGCCACAGGCCACGTCCTGTGACTAAGAGACAAACATCTTTTGATTTTGTTGTGTCTGCCCTCCTTGAGTTCTGTCTAGGAGACAAACTGGGATTTTTTTTTTCTCATGAATTAATACAGAAGGGGAGGGACGTGCAAAGGCTTCAATACTGGCTCAGAGAAGAAAGTTGATTTTGATGTTCTTATTTACCAAAAAAGATTCTGAAGTTCTTGACGCTACTGAGTTAAGTGAGAGGAGTAAAGGCTGCGCGTGAATAATCTTTTGTACGGTTACTGCCATCTGTGGTGAACGAAATTCTAGAAGCTGGGAATGACCGTTACCCTTTTAGGAATGAACACTCTACCGGGGTTAGGGTAGTCCTCAGTGAGGAACAAAGGACAACACAGGGCCTGGAGTCCCCTGGACCCCAGTCCTCTCCCTGCTGACTGCCAGAGACCCCTGTTCACTCTCGTGTTTTAGGCAAAGCCCAAGGTTGGGCTCAAGGGAAATGGTATCTGGAGGGATCTAAGAAATCCAGAACAGTGTCAAGCATGGCTCTCCCTGCCTTTGAAGATCTGAGAACTGAAATAAAAATGGTCAAAGCAACAACTTCTCCTTGGCCCCAGAAGCAAGGAGCGGGGAGCGGGCTGGCCTAGGCTGAGCACTGGCAGCAAGCAGTGCCTGTGCGGCCTTGGCCTTGGCAGTTTATAGGCATTGACGTCAGTGCTCGAGAATTTGGAGTTCTCCTATCTGAGGTTTTAAATCAAGCTTCCGAGCAATAGTCAATTTCTGTGAATGGAGATTTTGAAACTACAAGTGGCCTCTGTCTGTAAAGTTTCTAAATAAACTCCTGATACTTAAAGCCAAGAGTTTGCTCACTGGTCTTTCCATGCATCTTGCTAGCGGTCAGCTGCATCTATTAGAGCATCTTTGGATGTTCTGACACGGAATTAACCTGGGAGAGGAGCACTGGTCTTTAGTTTGTAGTTTGTGAGTCTATGACTAGAAATAAGGGCAAACCTCATCACATGTAACCTTAATGCTTTAATGCTATAACTTTAGGCAAAGCTAATAAAAAATGCAAAGGACTTCTAAATAATTTAAATTATCTAAAACACTGAGCATATTCCTTCAAATAATAATGGCTTTCATGATCTGATTTTTAAAAAAAAATCATTTCTCATGTCTTGAATTACTTGGAAGTATAGATATCAAAGTCCATCAGAGTTTATTTAAGATTATTAAATATATTTGCTATGACCATGCAGAGTCACCATAGATTCCATTTGTTTGGGGGTTTTTTTGTTTTGTTTTTTGTTTTGTTTTGTTTTTATTTCACAGTTGTGATCTGTAGTATTGTTCCACAAGACATAATTCTGGGGACACGTCTGATAATATCATTGCAGTATGGAGTTAATTTTTAAAACTTCTTTAAAATCTCACTTTACAGTTTGATTCCTTCATTTTCTTAAGCCATTAACCGGTCCCATGAACTGAAAAGCAAACGAAGAAGGTCCTGTTCTTACCCGTTATTTTTTGCTTTCTAAAAATACCATTCTCTTTCTGTAGCTTTGCTGCCTTCACCTGGGAAGCTGTTGCCAGTGCCATGTGTTTTCCTGACCAGCTTACCGATCCTCTGGGAAATTACAGCCGTGGACTGTGGCCTGCACTGTGTAGTGAGAGACTAGAGGTCAGACTGATGGAAGAACTTTTCTTCCTCTCCCTGAATGATCACAGCGGAGCTTCTGTGTCTTCGCCTGGTGCTGTAATTTATAGCAATAAATACTCTGTATTGATTATTACTTAACTCTCCGGGGAATATGCTGAAACTGGAAATGTTTTATTACAGCCTAGAATTCAGCACCTTAATTTTAAGACATTTTCTAAATTTTAAATATTGATATAATTGCCCCAGTGTGCTTCTGTTTCTAGTCCCATTTCATGCTATGAAATTATCTCCATTTTATGTATTTTATAGAGATAATTTTGCTCACGGGGTATTTTTTTCCTCTGATATTCCATCACTACTTTTGCACAACTGAGAAATCTGTCATTTCTCTTCTTTTGGCTCTGTTTGGAAACACGGGAACCAGATCAGAACAACACATCGGGCTTATTATAGAAATGCAGAAGGGGAAAAAAGGAAAAAGAGTGAGTGAAGAAGAGATTAAATGTTAGCCAGATTCTTCAAGTGTACAATTTTAGTCCATTAACCTGCGTGGAGGCTGCTTGAGGGAAGCCTTTCTACCCAGACAAAGCTTTTCTCACGGAAAGCACGTTGAGAAGGGCGTCATCTGAGGCAAATACTGCTGGAGTTTTCTTTTTCCATTTCCTTTTTTTTTTCTTTTTTAGAAAAGGATAAAATAAGAAACGCCCCCAATACACAGCTCTAATTTATTTTTAGTCAAAACCAACTTGCCGTTTCTACACTAGGTATTAAAAGCTACTTGAGCCATTAGAAATGGTCTTTCAAATGCCCCATGTTAAGATATTCCATGCAAGATTTATTTTCAAGCTATTTCAAGGCCATGGGGGAGGTTGTTCCCTTTACGAAGGAAATTCTGTGTTTTGCTGCATTATTTGTAGTTTTTAAATATAAAAGAGAAAGGGGGAGGGGTGGGAGCTGCTGTGTTTCACATCCTAACACAGTGCGTCTTCCTAATGGACCTGCCGCGGTGCCCAGGAAACAGACGTGCTCCAAGTGATTTAGCCACAATGTCCAGACTCTGTAAACATCTAATTATTACGATAAAATTGTCGATAAATTTACATTACTGCTCCCTTTTCAAACGTTAACCAACTTTTTCTTTGCTTGATAAAAGGGCATAAATTGTATTTTTATGTGTTGGTGTTTCCGTTTTCATCAGACTTCTCGAAGCGCTCTAGACAAAAGACCGGAGCCTGACTGCGCCGCGTGATTCCTAGATGTGGCGAACTTGTACAGTTGTTTATTACTGTGAGGCTCTGCATTTCCTCTCACAGTGAGATGGACGCAGCCTTCACAGTCTGATCTTTAGTCACGGCATTTTTTTTTTTTTTGCAGAAAACCATAAAGCTAGTATTATAGTCACTGTAGCTTTAAGAGAGACACGAAGAATTAAGCCCCTATAATCCACTCTTAGAGTGGAAATTTAAGTTACATTAGAAGCAAAAGATAAAACGGCAAAATGCAATAATTTCCTTTAACAAAGATTATGTCCAGTTTTTGGAATTATGATATCACGTTGAACATAATGGTGGGATCCTCTCCCACCCCCCCCCACACGTATTTCTTATATAACTGGTACATTAACATTAGAAAAGCAGAGCGATATTGAATTCTAATGAGGTCTGGCCTATATGCTCTGCTAGGAGAAGAATGAGGATAATTCATTTGTATTCAACAAAGCGCTTAGAAATCCACGTGCGTTCCTGTGGCTCAGCGCTGGGTGCCACTCCTCTGCTCCTCCTTGGAGGGTGGGGGGCTGGTGGCTCTGCACAGCATCTGAGCTGGGGAAACAGGTAACTGTTTTCCTGCTAGCCCCTGCTTTCTAACGGCAATTTAATATGGTTGGGTGCTCTAGGTGTGCCTTGGCTTCACCTGTTCAAGTATCTTAGAAATTGGACCCTATGGCAGTGACAGCACACCTCTGTAAGAGCCAAACAAAGAACACGGAGTGAAATTCGGGAGGAGATGTGGTTTCTCCATCCTCGGTAAACATGCCGGCTTTAAGTAAACAATGAAATGACAGTGAGGTATTTGTTCATTAA
>PVIU01002019.1:42500-50288 GCA_004026605.1 Ondatra zibethicus
GCTGCCAGCCACTCATACATCATTTACAGGTGGCTGTTTCTGACAGGCCAGTGTTAGTTATTGTAAATGAGTGACAGTCCCTATAACTCACCTGTGAGCCTGACTGCTGGCCCAGGGCTCCCAAGATCCCTGCCCCCTTCACACGTGTGCTCCCCTCTTCGAGAACCATTCCTACAGCCCCTCACGTGCACACTGGCTGCCTGCTCATCAGTACGTGGCGCTACCTTGTATGTGATTGACGATAATTAGGTTTCAACTGCCTTCTGATGCAGAAATACACACCATTACAGCATGGCCAGTTCGGCTCCAGCAGTCTTGCTCTGAAAGCGTATTGATTCACTCTTTCGTGTTTTTTAAAAGGTCATGGCAATAATTCCATCTGAACTTGCTAAGTGAAATAGTTTGTAGAAATAATAAGGTTGCTTCTTAGTTGTGTGGTAATTGAAAGCCTCAATGACTGGGTTCTTTTGTTGTTTTGTTTTTGTTTTTGTTTTTGTTTTTAGTACATTTTAATTACACTTGCCACTATGCTTGTCTTGCTCTGATGCCGTGTGTGGAGAGTTACGAGGTTGGCTGCCTTCTGTGTTAATGACTTTTGGGCAAAGAGGACCTTTTGTTTTGCTTTCCTACTGTGTCAGGTGAAACCCAGCCCACACCTTGCTCCCACAGCCCTCCTAAAGAATCAAAGACAACTTAAACCATCTCCCCGATCTCTCATCTGCCTGCCTGCTTTAATAAGATCGGAAGATACTGACTTTTGGGAACAGGATGTTAAAATGCTTACCCTGTGCCCATTTGCATTGGAGTTAAACAGCTTTTGCTAGACTGATCAGAAAATACTATTCTTAGCAGTTATCAGACCATAATAAAATAAGTTTGGTATGAGAGACCATAGATCCTATATAGTAACCACCTCACCAAGTGACAGAAATCTGAGACTGGTGGTGTAAACATTACCAGGATGTTCCAAAGGCAGTTCCAGCCTTCTTTAGCTCTTCTGGTACCTGGAGAGGAATTTCAGAGTGCGTCAATGGCAAACTTTGGGAGCATGGCGCTCAGAGCCATGCTCTAAGCCACCCCGTCCCTCCCATCAGAAGGAGAAAAGCCTCAGCTGTTCTTTGCATCCAAACGAGCAGTCATTGTACTTGCAAAAGAAGGGGCATATTCTAGAGCATGGGGACTCACGCACGTAATTACCATTAATGCTAATGGCATTTCTGCCTGTACAGCCCCACACATCAAGATGAGAATAGATTTCCATGTCTTCCCGCTGTGAAAGTCCATTTAATATCATTCATTTTACAACTTATTTTTTAAGATGATGTCCATATTCTGTCATGACATACAGATGCCTGTTAAAGTAAATGTGGGAACTCTGGGAAGAGATGTGGTAACCAAGCTTGTTCCTGTGCATGAAATATTGCTGGACTTGGATCCATTCATACTCTTTAAACACAACGTTCTGTGTCAGCTTAGAAACCTGCTGGCACACTTCTCAGAGTGCTATGAATTTGTCAGCCTAATGGGACACTTTGTAGATGTTTTCCTATTGAAGTGCTTTAATGGGGGTAAGTATTCCATGGAACCAGTAATCCTGCTCAGCATTTCATTTCCTAGAGATGAGAAGCATATTTTTTTAATGTTTTATCAGAAATTCACGGCCGGATTGGTCCTTACATTGCTCTGAGGAAAGAAAATCCACTTTGGCTGGACTGTGGCCTCTGTATCGGCAGTCATCAGAATCTCAGGTCATCTCATCCCGTCATTGATTGTATGGTCACCTTTTTGTGTCTGACTCAGGAACCTTTTGAGAGATGTTTTCACATATATGCTGGGCAAGCAAATTCAGGCCCAGTCTTGATTGCTCCCTCTTGGGGCTTTGTCCATTAACAACAACAACAACAACAAAAAGAATGGATTTACCCCGGATGAAGCCTAACAGCTAAGGTTTCAGGCACATACATAAGGAGGGGAGAAGTATGAAGTCCTCCCCAAGAGTGCTCTTTGGATCACCTCCATAGGAGCACAGCTCCTGTAGGGGAAAACAAGAGCTTCACAACAGATCTCAGAGGCCACACAGAGCCAGGTCTCTTCTGGACCTCCTGAGTTGGCCAACAATGCTCTGCTTGGTGGCTTTAGTCAAGCCACTGGACTCTGGATCTGTTTCCTTGGTGACAAGATTGAGCAGAATGAATCTCGTGTCTTACCACCTGGAGATTTTATAGCCAGTGCCATGCTGTCTTTGGCTTTTATAAATAATGGAGTTCTGGTGAAATTTTAATTAATAGCCAGAAGGAAACACTGATTTCCACGTAGTCTGGTTCCTTTTGATTGGACTGAGGGATGCTAATGAGATTAGACGTGCGCCTCCAGATATGTCTATGAGGGTGTCCCAGAGACAATTAGATCATGAGGATTCTGACCTAATGGATGAATTAGTGCCTTTGTAGAGTCATGATATGGTGGCATTTGGGGAGGTGGCCCTAATTTTAAGAAGGAGGTCATTGTCCTCGAGGCTTTTTGTCTTACCCTGGCTCTGTTCCCTCACACCTTCCCCATGGACATCCATGGAACTGAGATCCCAAATAAGTCTTTTCTCCCTTAATTTGTCAGGTGTTTTGGTCAGAGTAACAAACAGAGCTGATTACTATGCAGATGAGCAGGTTGCAGAATTTTAGATGCAGTTCCACCGCATCTGACAGTGCAGAGAAGGTGAAGTCCCAGGCCCAGTTCCCACGGCCAGTCTCACTCCAGACAGGCCGTCCTTGCCCTCACCTCATGACTCATCTGTTAGCAGCATGGCATTGATGTAACCAATGTATGGACACTAGATCCCGGGGCCAAGAGTAGTGGCCCTTTGTGACAAAAGCTGTCTGGCATTTCCATCTTTCCTTCTGCAACCCTTCCAGCAAGCACTGTCACTTCATCTTGTCAATCACTAGCATCTTCCGGGCTTTCCCCTGTTAAGATCACCAGAGCCTCAACAGAGTTTATCAAAGATGCTTTAGAGGCAAAAGCACATTCCTCAGACTCTATCAATGTTCTGCCTATTCACCCATCGCCCTGCTGCTCATCTCGGATATCGCCCTGCTGCTCATCTCGGATATCGCCCTGCTGCTCATCTCGGATATCAGCAGCTCCTTCCACACGCGGTATGGACGTTTTCACTGAAAAACAAAACCCCACTGCTTCGGTCATGTGGGTTATCTCATGCTTGGTCTTAGCACAGAACTTCTCTAGAAGTCATAGCACTTATACCAGCTGCATGCTGGGAACCAATACTGTCAAAGACCCATAAGAGTAAGCGGCCATGGCTTCAACGTGTTGAGCAGGAAACATCCATATTGTGTTTGATGCACTTACCTATGGACTTGCATTCCCTCATGTACTTTCCACAACTGGGAGAAGTGAGCAGAACAGCTGATGTTATTTCTGGCTCAAAGACAGTCGGAAACAGACTGGACAGGTTGTGCAGGGTCCCACACCCAGCAGTGATGCACCTCACCTAGAGTCCCTGTCTCACAGCTACAGGGCTCTTGGGCCTCCCATTCTTCCACGTGCTCTCCCACAACCACAGGCAACCACAACTCGGTGTTCCTGATCCCCCCATTCTCAGTGTGATGCTTGTTTCTGAGGTGCACGAGATGTGACACTGTGAGTGGATGAACACGGTGGGGACCACAGTGGCTTAGGGGGGCTAGCTAAGAGTTTTGCTAAGTCTGTGCTTTGTAAGGCCGTCTGGTATCTCCTTTAAGTGCTGAGGCAAGGGCAGCCGCCTACCCTCCAAAGTTGGAATTTTCTAATCTCGCTGTTGTGGACTTTTCTGAACTTACACTCTTGAAAAATATCAAGGTCAGAACATGATTGAAGAACCTTCTCCCTCTCTTTTAAGTCACCACGCTTCTATGATATTGTTTTCCACTGAAGAAGTTCTCTTAAAAATGAGGTTGAGATCCCTAAAGAAATTGCTTCAATCAGCAGCAGGGCTTAATGACTGTTAATGGGAAGTGGAGATAGGATAGTAAGTGCTGCTTTGATTAATAAGAGAACTGCAGAGAATTTAAATTGTGCCACTGATGGATTATTTTCTTCAAGCTTGATAAGCACTTCTCATTTGTTCTTAAATTTGGTCAATACTGTTAAAGGCAGCAAAATGAAGTATAATTAATTCTATTACTGCTGCGCAGACCAAGTGTTACTAAGAAACAGATTATGATGCAGATGACAGTGGAGGCCCCAGCGTTGACAGTTGGATGCTTTGAATACCTGTCACTGCTTGTTAGGTCAAAAGAACGAAGGAAACATTCTCTATCCTGAGTACCAAATACCTAAAACAGTTTCTGTCAATCTGTGCATTTTCCACCGGCCACCATTCTGAGGATGCCGGTGAGGTGAACAACTGACACTAGGCTTTGGAAGTATAGAGAGTAAATAAAAGATTAAGATAATTTATCAGTGAAAATGCAAAAGCCCAATGCTCGTTTTAAATTAATCACCAAGAAAATGGGATATTGATTTGACGTTAGATGGCTATTAAGAGAAAGCTTCACATATTTTCCCTTTTCAGAGATTATAAGTCATGCTTTATTTTTGCTATAATTTTATTCAGAAAAAAATGATGAGTAGCTGATTTATCATGCAGTATGATACCTATTCTGCTAGATAATTTTGTCTCTTGTGGGCACTAGTGACACCGAGGTCATCAGACACATCCTGCTACCAGCTTCCTGTAAACATCAAGACATTAAAAACAAAAACTCCTTTTAAAACTATCCCTGTATATTTATTTAAGCTATACAAATCACAAATAAATATGGCAAAAATTATTCCAGACTGTGGGATTATATGTACAGTGCCTTGAATCTAAGCCCCAAAGTTCATATTCATGGGCACTTCTATCTAATTCAAAAAGTGGAATGCTTCCAAGGCTTAAAATGAAAAGAAATTAAGTCTATTTCATCATTTTAAAGAAAATACGCAATTCATGAATCCTGTTTCCCAAATTCCATTACAACTTAGAAAAGACCGGACAGCAGGCAACTGGGCTTCTGGTCCCTGTCATTTGCCACAATCCGCAATTCTTCTGCTGTTTACAGAGTCACTGAGTGAGTGATTTCAGAGTCATATAAAATCTAAGTGTGATGGGTTAATAGTGCAGTTCTAAGGGTTCTTTGAAATTCTAATTCTGTTACTAAAAATGTAAACTTTATCTATTATGAATCAACAACTAATCCTCTTGCCCAGATGTTCCATAAACATATGTCCTAAGATGGGGAAATCACAGGAAGAACATTTCCGGTCAGCATGTGAAAGTCTGCTGGCTACAGAGCTTACATTTGGAGTCAAGGTCTAGGGTGTGAGGAGCTCAGACCAGAGAGCTGCTCAAGGCCCGAGTTCTGTGAGAGCCTGCGCAACAGCATAGTGCTGGGAATCTTGAACCAGTATCTTTTGCCTTTGGGAATATGCCCTCTCTCCTGTATGGTTAAGGCTTGGCTCAGGTCTCTCCTTTTTCACCCTTGAAAACACTCCTCTTGGAGTAAAGTGCTCAGAGGACCCTTCTGAAGCTGTTTGCTCAAGATGATGTGGTCTGTACAGAGGCTACGAGTGTCCACAGTGCTTTGAGGTCACATTCTCACCGTAGTTATAATCCATGCGACAAATGGGAAGTGGCCCAGGACGTGCACCAGGTGCTAGTTAAACATGGAACTGTGGGGCCTGCACACTGAGGTGAGGCAGGCAATAGCAGGTGTACACACCAACACGCGACGAGATACCCTTTCACCTAAGTGCGTAGAAGAGATGCAAGCCAAGGAATGTGATAACCATGGGGCCATCCGGGCAGGGGAAGCCCAGAGGGGAAGAGCTGACCAGCAGAGGGAAGAGGCCTGAGAGAGAGGTGAGGGGTCACAGGTTTCCTTGACACAACAGAGGCAGGAAGAAGTGTCTGCACTGCTTTACTGCCTAGTCTAAGCTTTGTGTTTCTAGAACACACCCTTGAATGATGCTCTTGTTTGAAAAAAACAAACAAAACAAGACAAGCTGGGCGGTGGTGGCGCACGCCTTTAATCCCAGCACTTGGGAGGCAGAGGCAGGGGGATCTCTATGAGTTTGAGGCCAGCCTGGTCTACAAGAGCTAGTTCTAGGACAGCTAGGACTGTTACACAGAGAAATCCTGTCTTGAAAAACAAAAAACAAACAAAAACAAACAAAAAAAATCAGTGAGGATTGTTTCCATGGCTTCTTGTCCCATCGTCCCCAGTGGCCACAATTAGAATCATTTTGACGTTGGTTTTCCAGACTGCTGCAAGCCAGTTTGGATTGTGTTATTTCCATTCATACTGTATCTCTCTGTTTGTTCATGGAGTTAGGTACAACTTGAGTCTTTAGAATTACTGTATAATGCTCAGAGGTGTGAAACGCCATTTCGGGTAATGCCTTTCTTCTGTTAATATAGATAAATATTGATGGCAGGCGGCAGTAAAACAAGTCATTAAATGGCTCAGTGCAAGTGTGTCCCACACATTGCTAGAAGCTACAGAAATCACATTGGGCTCAAAGAACCAGTGTCTGTGATTAGAGAGCGCTTCAGTTTGCAGTTTCCCCTGCTCCAAATTGGTGGGTGAGGGAGCTTGGCGAAGCCCCCAGAACCAGCGAAAGGGACAGGACATGGGACGGAGATTGCCACCCTGGTCTATCTATCCATCCCACTTTCCTCTGTCACCTTAATGAACCCCAG
This sequence comes from Ondatra zibethicus, assembly GCA_004026605.1. Taxonomy (NCBI): domain Eukaryota; kingdom Metazoa; phylum Chordata; class Mammalia; order Rodentia; family Cricetidae; genus Ondatra; species Ondatra zibethicus. Next base: position 49,237 of record PVIU01002019.1, read on the forward strand.
GGTGAGCCTGGAGCCTTTGAAATATGGCAATGAGTGGCAATCGGAGGCCTGGTGCTCTGAAGACAAAGAAACTTTAAATCTAAACTGGTAGCCCTATAAAGCCGGCTAAAGAACCGGAGGGGTAGGGTAGTAAACCCTTTCCTTGGCTGCTGCTTTGATTATTTGACTTCAGCCTCAGTTGCAGTGATGCAGAATTTGGTTTGGGCCAGAGAGGCATGGGGGAGGGAGCTGTTTCTTGTGGGGCCAGATAATGTTTTTGTTGCCCGAATCTTCCGATGAAAAATGAGAAGCGCCGTTTCTTCATTTGATAACGCCATCCTCAAGGAGTGCGGCCTGGTATAGATTTTGTAGTTCCACCATGTGGGGTGTGCTTTCTTCAAGGTGTTTTTAATGGGCTCCGGGTTGTCAAAGACACCACTCTGATAATGAGGCCTCGAGCCCCGTATGAGGAGAAAGCTGTAATGAGGGAGGAGCGCCATTTGTTACAGTTATGTGGTTACTTGGCCATAATATCTTTTTGAGGTTTATTAAATCATATAAAATTTCAATTTACACTGTAATGTTCTATAAAAGATGGAGCGCACAGAAGTAATAAGTATGACAGCATTTCTTTCATTTATGAATCGTATTGTTGATTGCGTTAACACTGCCACATCCCACAGCAGGATTATTTATGCCGGGACAGTAATTTTCTATCTCCAATTTAATTTTGTAAAAGTTAATTACAAATTAGAATAAAATGAATGCAGTTATGGAAGGCAGCAAAATGCTGGGGTAGGGTGTTATTGGGGGAAATATTTACCAAGGCTGCTTCTGTGGAGGTCAGAGATACCTGGTGGCATTTGTCATTTTAGCGAAACCTCTTCCTTTCTCAGTCTGGCAAGTGGGGTTCAGACAGGTGACAAGTCTCCCTACAGTCACCCAGCTAGGTTGTGACAAAGTAAGTACTCACACTCAAGACTCTTGATTCCAGATCAGCGTACCTCCCTTTAATATGGGTATATGTTTGTTATCTGTCTTCCAAGTTGGGCGGGAAGGCAGGCAAATGGTTC